>JAOXNO010000020.1:8630536-8645617 GCA_028565335.1 Limnodromus scolopaceus
ATAAAATATAAATAAATTCTACTTTTGCTTTATTTATGTCCATTACTACTCTGATTTTAGTTAACATTGTAATGAAATTAGTAATATGCTTAAAGCTATGGAACTAAATAGTGATATATTTGTAAAAATAATGGAACTACCTAATTACTTAGTGCTAAGAATATGTACATGTGTTTAAAAACGTCGTCCTATTATCAAGCTAAGCACCAGCAAGATATGTAATATTTTGAAATTCCTTTTAGTCTAGAAATAGTATCATCATATTAATTACATGCTTGTATTAACTTGCCATTAATACCTTAGAACTCGTTTTGCACCTAATTTTTCTTTAATTTGTTTTGGTTTTCTTCCTTGGTCTCTTTGTAAGTTACAAGATTCTTCAAAAGAAGCAAACATGAAAAATCCTCTAAAGAAATTCAGGTTTCAGGGTACACAATAACATAGCTAATCCCCTGATCTTCAAAAACATTCCCTGCAGGATTGAACACAGCTCTGTGTTACAGCAAAAAGAAGAGGGAAATCTTTTTTTTATTTGTTTATTTGTAATTAAGAAAAACTTTTTTGTCTTTTCCTGATCAAGCTGTAAAGCTTTCTGCCCATTGTGAAAATCATACTAGAGAGATAATACACTGCAGTCCTGATTTATAATTTTCTCTGCTACTCCAGGACTTCACCCGTGCATAGATATTGGTTTTTATACCCAGAACTTGCCTGTTGGTTCCTTAGTCTGGCCCTTGTCTCTTCACACACTGTGCTCTTGATACACCTCTGTCCTGGCCTTCAGCATATAGTTATTTTGAGACTCCTTTTGGGCACCTCAACAGCAGCCTCAAGCAAACTTTGCCTGCCTGCATCAGCCACTGTGGCATTGAAATGAACATAAATGGGGATGTACTAAAGTAATTCTGAAAAGTAACTAGAGCCAGAATTTGAGTTGGGTTTGGAGATGAAAGACTGGTGAACTAGCACATTGTGCTTGCCCATTACACCGCCTGCTAGGAGACAATAACTTTCCCAAAACTTGCCTGATGCAGCCAAAAAAACAATGACACAGAAGCAGTCATGTTTGTTTCTTATCAGCAGGGATCCTATTGCTGCAAGCTCCACAGTGTTTTGGACTCTAGCTCTACTCATCAAACCATTTCTCTTGCTCCACTCGCCAAGCAGCTTACAGAAGGCAATTAACTATTGCATAGGCATTTGACTGTAAACAATTATGGAACTCAATGTCCTGTAGCTTGGAGGGGGGAAAAAAGCCTCCTACACTGGCTGAGCTGATAATCAGTGACTTTGACAGTGGAAAACTCTGGCTCTGAAAGATGGATGAAGCTGTTTGAAAAATTACCCCATCACCATATTCCACCACAAACTGTCTTCAATCGGGAGATTATTTCTTTTACAGGGTCTGGCAGTTGATGAGATCCAAATGCCAGAAAAGAACTGGCACAGACTTTTCAATATTCAGCTTGACCACTGCAGTCTAAGCAAATGCAAAAAAGCATGTCATGCTGTGTGCTTTTTTGAAGCTGATGATGAGAGTTGAGCCATGGTGGGAGGCAAGCAAATGAGCAATGTGGCATTATTCAGATAGCCCATGTGCTTGAATTGTATGACACAGTGTACCAAGGATGTGATCCAGGCAGTTAAGCTTTGGGCAACATGGAAGCTTCATATCAAGAAATAGGAGTCTCAAAAAGCAGACCAGCAATCTGCAGAGTTTTGATAACAGGACAAAGTTTATGCTGATAGCTTTGCGGGGGAAAGTGATGATGCATCATTTGATCCAAGGTATTGAAGCAAAACTTAAAAATCTCCCCATTAAATGTCATTATGCCTTTGGACCCCATGTTAGAGGTTCCTTTGCTGTGACAAGAAGTGGTCTCCTGGGTCAGGCCAGCTGCATTGTTTGGTTTCTTTCAAAAACCTATCACTGTTTATTGTCACCAGATATGAATTTCTATAGGTATAGCTTACTCCATTTCAAAATGTTAATGTTATTACTTGGCCATAAATACCCATCTTTCACTTAAACTAAGCGATCAAGTATAATCTCTGGGGAGGAAAGGAAACTGTCATCGTCTTGGTGGTGAACAAACTTGTGTTGCTTTTAGCTTTTACTTAGAAATCATAAATCAAACTTTAGTACTGGGTAGATGGTGTTATTCCTTCCTTCAGATGAGTAAAGGAATCTAGATAAGGTATTTCAGATTTTCATGTAGGTCAAAATTTACCTTTAACCCCTAAGTTTCCATGGTTAATATGGTAGTGTAAATTTTTTGGTGAAAAAACACTTCCACAGGGTGATCCATCCCATCCTAAGATAGTTATGTACCTAAACCAGAACAAATCATGCTTCTATCATTTATTCTCATCATCTATAAATCAATCTAAAAATAAATAAATAAATAATAAAGAAGATAAGTTCCGAAATCTGGGGGAGGCAAATATCCTCCATAGTGATTAGTACGAAGTCCAGTGGGATTACTGAACAAGTAGAGATTGACACTGGGAACCTCTGGATTGGCAAAAAGTTAAGACAATGCCAGTCCCTGAACAGAAGCTCAGGATGAGATATTGGCTTCTGATGAGATCTGAGCACCCCAGAATTCAGCAACACTCTGCCATTTGCTTCAGCAAGGAGGGGTTTTCTTTCAGACCTGACTGAAACAGACCTTTTAGACTAAGTCTGTTAGAAGTTGGGAAGATATGCACACCAAGTCTCCAAGGCTAGGAAGGAAGCTCTCCTTGGGATCAGAATCTAGGGTCATCTGGGAGTAGGGGGCAAGAATCAGCACAGGGAGGAGATCTGGGCAGAAGCAGAACACGATGTGGGGCAGAGGGTGTGGGCCATGAAGGCAGTGACCCAAGCTGCGTGGGGAGGCACTCTGACCTTCAAAGGCCTTCCCCAGTCTCTCTTGACTCCTGTCCCGTATACTACTGGGTGCCTGTGTCACACACATCTGTGCCTATTGTGAAACATGTCCCTTCAATGCCCCCTTCCTCTCCTGAGCCACCAAGTGTCCTTCTTACAGATCCAGCCCTGCCTGTCACCCAACAAGGTAGTGACAAAACAAGTTCTTTGGGGGAAAATCCCTCAAAAACACTTTCCCAGGCCCCTGAAAAGTAGTCAGTAGTTGTGTCAGTTTCTTTCTCCCCTCAGTGTGTGTGTTGTGTTACTAGGCAGATCATGATCTAGGTATGTATCAGCAGAAAAGACAGGAGAACTATTTCTGTACCCATAAGAATTGTCTGGTGAGCTTAGCTGTGGCTGCCTCCAGCTTTACCCTGGAACCCAGCCCAGCGTCTTGGGCTCTGCAGTCTCAGCTTGGCAGGGTCAGGCTGTAAGAGTACACTGGATCCTGTGGGAAATCACATCCCAAGAGCTCCACGGCTGCCAGCTACTTCTCCAACCACCACTAGAACACCTCCTGAAATCCCTCTCTTGAGCTATGCTTTAGCTCTTTTTGTGTACCCCAGCCTGGTATCTCCTCAGCTCTGCCAGGCTGGCCAGCTCTGCAGGAGTTGCAGGTAAAAAAACCTGCAAACAGTATAAACTGCTCCTGCAGACACAGAGAAGGTCTCATAGAAGTATCTTCTGTATGTACTTAAGATAGTTAGGACAAATCTACATAGTATGAGGATCTCGCATGGGCTGGAGTGGTCACATAGCAGCACAGGTCAGCTGGGTATGGGAATTCATCTCAACAGTTTATTTTATTTTATTGCTTTAACAGTTTATTTAAAATTATTACAAATTCTTATTTTCCTGGTCAGCCTGTAATTTCTGAATGCATGCACTACCTGCTAAAAACTGTTTTAAAATCCTAGCCGTTTCAGAACCAGTTTTGCCTGTTAGAGCAATGGTCCAGGTACACTTGCATAATGCTTATTGGTTTTAAGATGAACTTATCATTGTATGTTTGGAAAAGACAGCATCAGCCTTCTCCATCTCCTAGGCCAGGTATGAAGCTTTTAACAATGTTCCAGCATGTTCATACCTCCCCTGCCAAGTGACACCCACCCACACATCTGTGAACTTCCCCCAACCTCTCTCCTATCAGGGTTTGTTTAGAAGACTTGCAAAGTGGTGGGACCTAAACCTACCTTTTACCTTGCAATAATTATTTTCTATTCAAATTTTAATTATTAGTTGCATTACCTTTTATTAAAGAATGTTTTATACGTTGTATCACTACACTTTTATTAACCTATATTTGATTTAAATATCTTTATGTACATATTTACACATATATGTTATATATATACAAATATAAATACACATATATGAAGTGTATCTATGCATAAATGACACATGCGTTGATGCATATTTGCACACACACACATATATATGTGTAAAATGCATATATTTATATAGATGAACAATTTCTGGTCAAAGGAAATGAGCAGCCAATCAAATGGTTCCCTGAGCTCCTGTGGGTATGGCATTTTTCAAGAAATGGCAATCAGCCAACCACAGTGCATTATGAAAACACATGGCAGTATGATGTCAAAAGATGGCAGCCTCCATGTATGAACTCCCTTTCCATGTGGGCAGGAGCATCCTGCTCTGATGCACTTCTAGGGAAAGTGGAATGGAGCACCCAGTCCTGCCAGCCAATCACAAGGCAGCATGAAAACAGTGGATCAGGACCTTAACAAAAATGGTGGCTCCCTGCCGTAAAATCTGTTAAAGCAGCTGCAGAAGGCGTGCCTGGTACTTGGAGATATTTCCTGGTTTGCATCACTTTGAATCCTTCGTCACTAGCTCCTAATTGATTTAGCCCTGCAATCATCTTATGAAAGGGGAAGGTATCATCATTGAAATATTGAAGCTTAGAGAAATACCATGTAAGTCTACACAGTTATATAAAATTGAATCTACAGTTGCCTCCAAAATGCACTACTCTTCCCAGTCCTGAGGTCAGGGCTTACCCTTTCCCAAACAATTTGCAATCGAACCAATCTTACCCACATTGCTGTTCTTATTTTTTTTCTGGAAATTACTCAATAGGGTGGTTTTTTTAAAATTATTTTTATTATCTTTTTTTGAAATAGACAAATTGGAAATCAAATAAGGGATATAAGAGAAAAGGAAATTAGGAATAGAAAAATGTGTTATCATAGATGAATGGCTCTCTGCTTTCCAAGATTGTTGAAAACATGAAGGTCACAAGCAATGTTCAGACAGGGAAGAACTAGGATAAATATCGGAATAGGACCAGCATAGTAGGAACTGAAGCAGAGTTTCTAAGATCATCATGGTTGGTTACTGAAAATAGAGTTGAACACATAGTTTAGATGTTCAGGAGGAATGATTTTAGGACCATGAAGGAATGAATTTAGGACCATTTTAGGACCATTTAGGAATGAATTTAGAACTAAAAGTTAGCTTTAATTCCTCGTGTAAAATTAAGCAAAGGAATTTATCAAGTTCATATAACAAGTTCTTTAAATAAGGTCCTTGCTCAGACCCTGATCTTGCAGAAAATGGCATAGAACAGAATTACACTGACCTCAGTCTGCTGCATTTCTGCCCCAAGATCAGAAAATCAAAGTTACATTTAGTGGATGGAAAATTCTATCTTGAGAGGCTGTGATCTTGTAAAAGACTTGAAGGAGAAAATGAGAATCAGTAGTAGCTCATCAGCAGACTATGGGATCCAATAGGGTGTTATGTTGCAGAGGACCAATGTGATCCTTAAACACATAAATGGAAATATATGAAACAGGAGAAAGGAATCTTTTTATTAGTTTGCACTTGGCATTGGTATGACCATTATAAGAAAACTGTCCAGTCTTGGTACCTGCAGCTGAGAAAAGATATTGAAAAAGATTGGAAAGGGTTCAGAAAAGTTCCATAGGAATTGTTACAGAAAACACTGTGCAATGAAGTACTCCATGCTCTATTTAATTTTTCAAAAGGAAGATAAAGGCGTAACTAGACATGGTCTATAAATATCCACTGAAGGAATAAAAATGTGATAATAGAAGTTTCTTCAGTCTTAGAAGGAAAAGATCCAGTGGTTAGGAATTGAAACTTGGCAAACTGGTTCTGCAAAGAAATACCAATTTTTAGCAAAAAGTGTAGAAAACAGTAAAATGACTGATCAAGAGCTATAGTAGGTTTTTAATCATCTGGTATTTTAAAATAAGGAATTAAAGCTCTTGTTTGTTTACAGAATGCACTGTACAAGCATAGAGCCTAGAAATAAAACTGGAATTTCTTGATGGAAATCACGTCTTTATCTGAAGTGCAGTTAAAAGTTCAAATGCAATTAACTTATTTTAATCAACTGGAAATTGGGCATTTTGTCTAAGATGGTTATGTAAAAAAAAGTTTTCTGCTTATTCAGTAGAGAAGGACTAACTTGTTCACAGGGCTTTTCACTCCACTTGCCTTAGAGATGGATCATAGGTGGAATGAATGATCCTCTGAATGCATCTGTTTCCATTAGTTGTACAGGGAGGGTAAGGGTAAGATTTGTCTGAACAAAGAGGGATATCTACAGTTGGACTTATCCTTAGTACATCTTGTAGTTAAAACTAGAAATTGGTATTTCTAGGACATAACTCAGCTCATCCTAAGGTGGACTTCTAAGTAGGGACAAGAAATCATTCCCAAATGATTTCTTGGCTTGTATTGGATTGAAACTGTGATTATCCCATTTGCAGATGTTGTAGTCCTTTGAAGTTGTATGAGATGAATCCCATCTTAAATTAATATAATTATTTTTCATGGCTTTTAGGCTAACAGGAAATTCTATGAATAATTAAGCATTCAGGTATCAAAATGGTAGACAATTTTACAATATCTGTAGAGATTTCTAGCTGGAACTGAAAGGAAATAGTTGGTCTCTCTGACTTATTTAAATTTTGCCGAGTAACCGACATTTTCGTACAGCAGTTCTATTTTGTCATTGAGTGGAGCTTTGTTTTAAAGGACCAGGTCATGACTTTGTGTTGTATTACTTTATAGTAGGCAATCTCAGTTCTACCCAGAATGCTTTATGTGTGTGAGGTCTGACTTGTAGACACCTCATTATCATCTTCTTAATTTAAAGATGCAAAAATCCCATAGGTAAGGTGAGACTTGGCATGGGTGAAAGGTGGGAAATCAGGAAACTTAGTAAAGATTCAGTAATCATGTTACTGTCTTATGTGTTACATTCTGTTACCCTAACAGATGCCTTTGGTACCATAAATTATATACCTATTTTGACTAAAAGGAACCGCTTGATGAGTTGTGAGGCTTATAAAAATCTAGTCAACATTAGAGGAAGTGTCTGAATGATAGACAGAGAGACAAAGTATAATCTCCGTGATTCCGTGATGAAACATACACCGAGGCTTAACCTAATCCCTGAAGGAATGACAGCAAAAATAAGGTGAAAGACCAATTAGCCTTCTTCCATACTAATCCTGGTTAGAGCAGCTTATTCTTTTTTTTATACTTGTAGAGACATTCCTAGAACTGTGGAAAATCAAAATTGTACTGGCCATACCTTTTCTTCAGAATAATTTCAGTGATAGCATATCAGTCCTAGCTACCTGCAGGTCTGTCACATGCCAGAGTTGAAAGATTTCTGATCCCACTGTAAGATTTGGTAGTGGTAAGTTAAGAGAATAAGGCAGGCATGAAAATTAACCCTGGATAGAATGATTTTAAGTTGATTTTATTCAAACTAAGTGAAAGGATGAAAGTATGTCTGTAACTAAGCTTTTCAGTGATAAAGGACAAAAGGAAATTAGGCAGAGAAATCAGTTGCGTGGAACAGATCCAGAACATGAATATAAAGAAGGTCTGTATATTTTCCTTTTCCAACATGGGAAACTGCTGAAAAGTTCTACCTCAAGCAAAAGTTAAACTCGAATAAAATATTGGTAGACCATGCTGAATGAAAAAGATAACAGAAAAAATCAGTAAGGAAAGGAGAACTGCTAATAAGCAATGGAAATGAAAAAATGTATAGATACAGCAAAATTGTGTCAGACATCAAAAGACTAATAAAAGAAGTATTCTTGAAGTTATTCAAGACTTATTGGCAAAAGAACAATATATATGAAGTGAAAAATATAAGGATTAAGAAGAAAGTTATCAAGCTTTAATAGTAAATATATACTTTGGTTTTCAAGCAAAATTAAAATATTCAAGTAGCATTGAGGAAAAGGAGTAGAAGAAATATAAAACCAGAATTGTTCAAATATATTTCAGCCATATATTTTACCAATTCAACTCATCTCTGTGGAGAGATCACTATTTCCTCACTTTAATAAAATGGCAGAGGGTAAAAACCTACCAACAAAACCACTTCAAAAAATTCCAGCTGACATCTGGATGTACAAAAATGTGGGGAAAAGAGAACAATGAATGATATGTATCTGAATCTTCAAAAATTTGTGATGGATTTGTGTCATGGTTTGAGCTTGGCAGGCCATGATTGACAAGAGGTATGACAGAAGTAATTTTAATATGAGTGGTTTGATTATTTGTCAGTAGAATTCCATAAAAGGGCTTGTAATATTTATGTCATCTCTTGAAGTCTGACAGCCATCTTTTTTTAACTATGTATTTACTAAGTACCATGAAACTTGCCATGAAACTTTATCTAAAAAAACCCTGTTTTAAACAGAAAAGTTAATTAACAATCTGTCTTAGGAAGCTTGTCATTCAGAGTTTCAACTTCTACACTTTTTGATGAGAAGCAATCATCTCCATAGTATTCTTCTTAATCTTTTGCATATGTTGAATACTGACAAAATAAAGAAGTTGAAACTCCCTTGGTCAAACAATACAATATATTTCAGTTAATAAATGCATCTAAATGAATTATGTTGTCATAACTCTATAATCCATTATTCCTCATAGGTCAAAATAAATAAGACATAACATAGCATGCCTTTTTTTGTGAGAAGAACCGGTGCATCATGACATTCATGTGAACACAAGAATATCTTTGGACTGTGGACGGAATAGAAAAGACTGAGAGAATGCAGCATTTGAACAATAATGCCTGTAGGAATTAAAATAATGTTACAGAACTGGATTGTTTAGGGTTTGGAGTAAAACATACCACAATAGCTGACATTTTTACCATAAAATATGGTAAACTATTTTCTTTTGAAAAATTTTGTATAACCAGGATATTTGAGAGGAAATTTTTCAGCTGGGGCAGTTAATTATTCTGACTTCAAACAATAAATCAATATGATTTTTGGAAGTGAAAAGAAAGTAGAAAAATCATCCCACTCTAAAGCAGATGCTTAAGATAGACAGAACAAGTCAACTCTCAAAATGTGTATCTCAGTCATTAACTGTACTTAAAGTCTACAAAACTGGTATGGACTAGATGTTAAACCTCCAGCTGGGTGAAGACAGTTGAATTGAATACTCCTCTGATCTTCTGATTTTTAGCAGTAAATCTGTAAGTACATTTTCAAAATTTAAAATTAAATTATGGAAACTGTTACAGTCACAAGGAAACTAAGCAAGCTATTTAGAAAAGCATTTTGTTGTATGTCATTGGTGCTTGAAAGATAATATTCAGCCCTTGAAAAAGTTCTTCATTTATTTGTGATACCAAAATAGTGTGAAGAGGGTGTCTTTTGGCTGCCCTGGACTTATTAAAGCAGAAAAACTAAAGGTCTTAGAGATTTCTAGAATGAAAAGTATATGCTGAAAAATTCTTCCAGATTTTCTTCTTAAGATTTCAGCAACATATTTAAGTACATACGTAGATTTGAAGTGCACAGAAGTTTCACAAACTTAAGATACAGTTTACTATCCTGCTTAACTGGCACTTAAAGTATCAGTCTTGAAGATAAAATTCCATGAAGCAAATTTAGTAGGTGTTAGACTTGTTCAGAGCTTTCCAAAATCCACATCTGAAGACAGCCTCCCTGCAAGGCTCGCTGCTATTGTTCAATAGAACTGCAAAAATCAGACATCTGCATGAATTTTAACATGCTTTGCTGTTGCCTCTGTTTATCCACAGTAACTGCCGCCAGAGCAGTCACAAAATTGAGATGGCAGTGAGAACATTAGCACAGATAGGATACCCAGTCATTGAGATATCCCATTTTTGTGGATAACACAAAATGGATGAAATTATGATCTAAATGGCAGCTGTGTATAGGATTGGTGGCACTGGTAGGAGTGGACTGGTGTGGAACCACGGAGCACAACTGTGGAAGGGGTTGGGAGAGACTTCTTGTAGTCCCTTGCTCCAACCCTGGCTCAAAGCCAAACTAACTTTTACATCAAGTTGCTTATTATCTTGTCTGGCAAAGTTTTGAATGTTTACAGGGATGGAGATTCCAAAATTGCTTTGAGGTTTCAGTAAGATACTATTAGGGAAAAAAAAAAAAAAAGTTAGAAGAAAATTAATAGAAAAAAATGCATAGTGAAGAGGAAGGCCATTAGAATCAAATCAGAAAGTGTATAAAGAGGAGAAGTATATCCAGCCTCAGTGTGTCACTGACCCTACAGCGCCTGAATGGTTATAGTAGATCTTGATCCCACTATGATCCTTGGTTTAATACGCCATTTTATTTGAATTGAAGTATAAAAAACCAGAGGTTCACTCCCCAGAGTAAACCTATCAGTTTTGTCTCACTATATGCATGCTCTGTAATTAAAAAGGGTCACCGTTTTGAAAACAGCATTTATAATGGTGTACTGAGGCTGGCAGGAATGGCATTTAATTTCCTTCGTAGGAGTCCGGATGATGCCGTGTTTTGGATTTGTGACCAAAACAGTGTTGATAACGCACCAGTGATTTGTATATTGATGAACAGTGCTTGAACAGTATCAAGGCTCTCTAGCAAGTAGGACAGGGATGGGGAGGGGACATAGGTAGGACATCTGATCTGAATTGACCAAAGAGATATTCCATACCATGTAATTTCATGCTCCACAATTAAAAATTAAAGTGAGGAGGAATGTGTCTTCCAAGGTAGTTATTGCTCAGAGATTGGCAGTGAACCAGTCTGCTTGTGGGAGGTGGTGATTGATTGCCGTTGCATCACTTGTGGCTGGGTTTTATTCCCCTCCTTTCTTCATTTGTTAAAGTATTTTTGTCCCAATCAATGAGTTTTCTCACTCTTGCTTTTCTTGTTTTCTCCCCTGCCCCACTGCAGGGGTAGGAGTAAATGAGCAACTGTGTGGGTGCTTACTTGCTGTTTGGGTTCAAACCACCATGAATGTCCAGAAAATAGGACTGAACAACATGAAAAATTGTCTTTTTTTTTTTCTTTTCTTTTTTCTTCCCCTTCAGTGTAAATACTTCTGAATAATCATAGCCTGAATTCTCCAGCTGAGTTTTACTACTCTCTTCATATATTATTTCTTCCTTCACCAGCACTCAAATACCTTAATTATGTTTAAGATCTCAATCACAGGCATACTTTATTATATTCATATGTGTACTATCTGAGTTTAAACATTTAGTTCCTTGTGTCTAAGTCTTGCACGGCAATTTCTTTACATGAGAAAAAGTGAAGACCTGGTGTTGTATATGAAACAGACAGGTAGTGTTTCACTCAAAGGAACACCTCCTCTAACGATTATAATTTATAAAACAAAATGTCTTGAGTATGACACTAGTCAATTTAGTCTGATATAAAACAGAGCTTATGTTTTCTTTCATTTATATTTTTATGATACGTAATGTCTTTATAATTTCCACCACTCACATCAAAGCTGCCAACTGCTGAGCGTCTAAATAAGTAGCATGTGAAGAAAATGAATGAATTGCTAAATGTCCCATTACGTCCACGGAGAATACCCTTGTATTTGGAGTCAGGAATCCTAAAATTGAGACAACAAATGAATGGTTTTCACTCCAGTGGAGTGAGGGTTTTGGCAGTGGCAATTCTATTGTGCTCTGTGTCTGAATAGAAAGCAAAAACCTGAGACATAGAGAAGAATGAATGAAATACCAAACCTATACAAACCTATTGCAATATCTCAATTCCAGGAGTGACTAGCAATTACTTCAAGAGAAAGAGAGAAAAGTAATTCTGGTAGAACCTGATGCATCTAGAGGTGTGTTATATAAAAGGTCTGGAATGATTATGGATATATTGGGGTGCAGATAGGAGTGGGGAGAAGGGAAGATGAGCATTTTTATGATTTCTAATTTCTCAGACTGGAATGTTTATCTGTTAATACCTACCCACATGGCTAAATTTCTAGGCACTTAAGCAATGACTGTTAAATGAAGTAATGTCCAGAAGGACTCTCGAGCATGTCTGACCACATTAGTGAACTATAAGGACTGTCTCTGGTCCAGTTTTTGTTCATAACAGCTGACACATTGAAAACACCTGGGGGCATTTTAGGAGTTAGAACTACCCACTCCCAATAACTACTCCAAGTGCATTCACCATTTTTGGAAGCTTAGAGAATTCACCAGCGTAGACCCAAATATATTTTGCTGCTTGACCCCAGTGACCAGAAATGTTCCTAGTCCCATTTAATTTCTCAGTATAGATATATTCTTAATGATTGTCATAAATTAGATGCTAAGAATAAAGTAAAATTGCCTAGGCATAATTATCTAGTGTCATTTGAGATGCCCTTGGGTGTCCCTTTTGGTTGCCACTCCAAAAGAACAGAAGGATTTTACCCACATATAAATTGTGTCACATCTGCCAGCCCCACACAAATCTTTAGATACACTGCAGCATCTCAGATGAAATTATAGACTCAAATGTGTAGTCAGCTAGACTGAGCATTAAGGGTGGGTTTCAGCTCCAGATTCAGAAGCCTACGTATGGTAATAGTGATAAATTGGTTCTCATTGCAGTCAATGGAAATTCAATCAATGCACTGAAAAATCTAGAAAGCCACTTGGCCGAAAAAAATAAAGTGTGACTGTCTATTTTAGAGTAAGGTGCCCATGTTAACCATAACTTGACTTAATCCCTTTGACTATAATGGGATCTCAGATAGTCAACTTATATATGACGTCTGAAATGCAGACACCTACCTTTAAGTGATGGAATTTGATGTGGCTAACAACACCATCTTGGCTCACCCTGTAATGCTGTCACTATTAATCAATGGCCAAACAGGTAGTGGAATAAATACTTTGTCTAGCAGGAAAACATCACCAGAGCTCCAAAAAGAGGGAAACCTGACTTACCCAAACTCTCAAAACTGTCTCATCTTATGCTCTCTAGGTTCAAAAGACTTTCCTCCTTATGAGAAAAAGTCAGCATTGAGCTGTCAAACTGTGATTGAAATGATTTAGTCCAGTTATGTAGTATCAGCGTTGGGATGAATGCTACCAAAAACAGGCAAGAGGAAAGAACTGTTTTTTCTCCTAGGACATGAGTAAGTGAGTATCTTGCCAAGAAACCTGGGGAAAATCCCTGAACATATTATATTATAGTAAGTAGCTATCCATGGGTGAAAACAAATCAAGTCTTAAATTATAATTCATGAAGTAAAACCAGGATGTCATGTTGTGTTAGAATACTCGGAGTTATTATGTCTTATACAGTGTATCTTAATGTGAATTGACACAAGAAAACACTCATTGATTTATGTCACTAATTTTAGGACAAGATATTTTTTGGTTTTTCTGTTGCTCTTGTTTTTATTATTATTGTTATATTATCCTTGATCTATTACTACCTTTTTTCATACCAAGATTTGACAGGTGGATAATGAATATTGTCTATTGTGCCATTACTATGATTAGAAGTGGATAGCATTTGTTCTGCTATTGACTCATTTCTTCTATTGACAAGCTAATTCTGAATTTTTTTTTTAGCTTATCAAGATCTATTGTCAGCTGAAGTGTGTGTGTCTTGTGGTTAGCAAGCCAATCTTTTACTAAAACTGCAGGATCCACCCCATCAGTCAATGCATATGGTACTTTTTTTTTCTATGCAATTATTTACGTTTATTATGGTAGCCTTCTAAGACACCAGTTGCGATCAAGGATGACTGAGCCCTGTATAAAGAAAACATCTTGGAATAATCATGTGATCCTAGTCTGTGTACTCAAGGTGAAGACCCTCGCCATATGACCATTCTTAGCTGCCTGTTAATTAGCTAATCCAGTCTAATATTCTAGGTTGCCTCTAGAGTGACAACAGAGAGCACTTCTTCCCACTTGTAACAGATTTTATCTTTTTCTGATGTGACCTAACTTCTATGTCTCTCCACTAAATGCAGAAGAAGCCTGTATCAGCTTTCAGAGGTTGGAAAGGATCACAAGTGGCCATCTTGTCCCAATTCTTGTTCAAAGTAGAGTCAGACAAGGTTGATTAGGGATTCTGCAAAAATCTTTAAGGATGAAGACTGCACAACCTCTCTGCACAACATGTTTGGCTGCTTGGAACAGGCGGAGTTAGCTGAGATAAATCCTATACCAAGTAACCCAATCCCATATTAAGGATATGTAAATGAGTAGCAGTCAATTTAGGATTTAAAGTCCAACCTCAAGAATACTGGCAATGTCATACAGTATGATAAATATGTAGGAGGTATCACTCTACATCTATACCTAAATGTGTTATTGACCATTTCTAAAATTAAGGTATTTTAGCAAGCCACTCAAAGTTCTTTGGGCTTTTTTTCAGTATCGGCTCTGGTAACATAGGATATACTACTGCTGAAGTTCCAGCTTCTATGTAAAGCACATTTAGGGAAAAAAAAAAAAAAAAAAAGTCTTATTAAAGTACATACTAAAATATATAGTGAGCCTAGAGTTTTCAGTTTACAGGGCAAATTATTGTCCCTGTACATGAGAAAGTAACCTCCAGTGGGCAATAATGCCTGAAGCTGAATTATATCCACTTTTTCATCCCATAAGTCAATAGCTTTCCACTATAAACATCAGCTCTAGTCAATATGATATGCTGCATACTGATATATTGACTAATGGTACTATTAAAAGCTCACAAAATGTCAGCAGCTGGGAATTTCTCATGCATATACTTCTGCATTTCAGTAAATAAGGGTGCTCTGCGTAACTTATAAATCCATGTCCGGTTGGGAACAGTCTTTTGTAATGCTCCCCTTTTTGTATCCTAAAGGACGCAAAAGCTCTCCCATGCCTCCACTCCCCC
>JAOXNO010000020.1:8656668-8668091 GCA_028565335.1 Limnodromus scolopaceus
GTGGATTTAGTGTTCTGCAATGCTTGGCTGCCTTATTATTAATTAACAAACAGCAGCACTATGTTCCTTCTTTCTTTTCCCCTCCTTGATATGAGTTGCAGCATGAAGGCAGCTCCTACCAATACCACTTTTTAATTTCTTGGTATAAATTGGGGTTTTTACGCTAGTTAGCAATAAATAAACAAAGACTTTCTGAATGATTGAAATGGAATTTCTGAAGGAAAGAGCAACAAATAATTAGACTTCTATATCACTAATTATTATTGGTGGCTTGAACAAAATTATGTTTCTAGCCTATAGAATTTCTAATCAGTAAAGTCAGAGCATCATAATATGATCTCTTCAAACAGATTTATTTTTCAGATGACTGGTTCCTAATGCCATTTCAGCATTGCACAATTCTGCTATTGGTTATATTTGTCTCCTGCCTTTAAATATATTGTTTACTACAACTACAAATTATTATTTGTAACATGGTAATGACTAGAAACTATAGTCATGTGCTAAGGCTGCTCTACACCAGAAATTGTACCAAAGTGGAGTCAAAGCCTGTCCCTGATGTAAATGTTGCAATTTAAGAAAATTACATAAATTTTAAATATATTTCAAGTCCTCCTGTCTAGCCATGCTTAACTATTGCACTTCTTCCATTTATTTATAAATGTCTATGGAAAAGAATCAAAGCGAGAAGCTTGGACTTGTGGTCATTTTTGCACTCAATAACAAAGTAAAGAAATTGTATCTAACACGTCTACAGTATAGTTAATGGTGTAATCATGGTTTAATCATGGTTAACTTTAGACAGTTAAGGCATCAAATTTAGAAGCCTGGTTACTACAGGTGATAAATCAACCTTGAGGAGTTTCCATGAACCATTAGGTCTTTTTTAAGCACGAGTGATTCAGCATTAAAGGAGCATGTGGCATTCTCACTTATGTCTTTCACTTAAGTATAAACATGGAAAAACTTCAGAGATTCATATCAAAGTCATCCTTCACATTAAAGATTTATAAAGTCAGTCAAAGAGCTAAATGTGGTTTGTCTCCCTTGATAATATGGTTCAGCCCATTTTAGTTGCAAATGGAAATTCAAAGTTTTTCCTTGATTCTGCTGAAACAGAAAGGTATATATCTTGAGTCTAGGCTTCTGTTATAAATGTGGAGATCAGTGCAACCAGAGACCACCGAGACAAATAAAGAGGAAAATAGGACACTTAGATAATAAATTTTGAGATGGTGAATGATGGTATGCCTTAGGATGACAAAGAGAAATATTTTAAATGTAAAGCTTGTGTACTTAGACATTTATAGAAATTGCAAGGATGCATTTTTTTTCACCTCCATTCAGGACTGTTAAAGAAAGGGAGAGCAAACACCAGAGTGAGGTGGTGAGTGACACATAGGTGGCAAGTCATGGGCATGTTACTAGGTTGTGTGCTTCTAATAGCATGTAATGAAGCTGTGATACTCCCCACAAAGGCAAAAGGATGACACAGATTGAAAGACCATTGGGCTAATTATAGAAAAAAAAATCATTAAAAACTGTCAACGAAAGGCTGCATCCGTGGATGAGGAATTTCCTCAAAATGTTGGAGACTAGGAGACTTGAATAATTTTTGCTACATACTGGGAGAGTGTTTGAGAGAGTATCAAATATAGTTGTCTTGTTCCTATGTTCTTCCCTTGGCATTTGCTTTTGGTCACTTTCATAGACAACATACTGACCAAGCTGAACATGAGTTCAATTCAGTCCTGTTATTTCCATGCCTCTGTGTTCTGGTCTAAAGCAGCAGACAAGACAACATGGGGCTGAGTCAGGCAGAAGAGGGGAGCAGAAGGAAGCTTAATGCACATGGGGTCATGAACAAACCCTATTACTAAGAGGTGTTGGTAAGGAGGTGGAGGTGGGGCCACACTAGAACCTTCTTCTATTCCCCAGCACACAAAACAGAAGGAATAGCACAAAGGGCTTCATGTCTCAAAACCTGTGGCATGGAGGTACCACCAGGTGGAAAAGCCAGAACCAGTGCAGTGGGTGATATAAGTACAGATTGCAAACTCAGAAACAGTTCTGAAGAGTCTCCTCAGGAGGGGAGCAAATGCCAGTCCATTCCCATACAAATGACTGTACCTGGCTGGGCTACAGTATACTAAACAACTGCAGAAAGCAACAAATCACCAGTCTGTTTGTGACAGGCCATCCCAGCTAAATCAAGTTGTCATTTATTTTTGACTTGTTCTTGCCCCAGGATCAGTAGCTGTTTCTTTCAGGTTGAGAACTGAGCAATTTGAAAGTGCAAAAGCCTATTAGAAAAAATGGCATGAAGGGTTAGTTATAGCAGTGACGGTTGCACTTTGTCATCTCTAGTTAACCCTTTTGCCCCAGGGCTTCAGAGACTTTCTGTATGGTTCACAGGTCACTCAGAAGCTTTGCTGCAAGTAAACATTTAAAGGTGAAACTTGGGAGCAAAGCTGCCATGAAGGCATGGGTATACATGTTTGTGGCAGAGGACAGCTGTTAATCCAGATAATATTTTAAATGGAAAACATCTCCCTAGCATAAAAACCAAAACAAATTGGCTTCTTATGTGTCATAGTAAAAAAAAATGCCAATCAGTTAGGAAAAATAGACACTTTCAAAGAGTATGTTTCAGTTAGATTCCCTGCATCATTGTTGCCCTTTGTAGTCTTATACAAACCAGAGGCCTCTGCTGAATCCTGAGTTATACCAGGGGCCATGTATCAGGCCTCCAAATTGTATCAGGGGGCATGATTCAAAAAACCCACAAAAATTAGATGTATAAATTTCTCCCCATTGCTTCTTAGACAAGAGGAGGCAAGAGGAAGTGAAATGAATCATTTTGTCAGGAAACCCAACAACAGCTTTTCTCTTCATCCAGACTCCAAGAAAACCAGTATCTGACATCTGTGTAGAGCCAAGTGTTTAACGGAAAGGCTACTGAAACTGTGGCTGCACTATTTTGATTTAAACTAGGTTTTCTGCAGAAGTTGCTGTTTATCTGTTATACTTCTTTTATGTTCTTTGTAACTTGACTATATTTGCCCCATACCAATGGCAATATTAGGAGAAAGATTTTCTCATTATTGTACTAAAGAATGGCCAGCCAGACATGGTTGTGCATTTGGCTGGGTGTGGGTGAGAAGCAGGATTTAGGAAGGAATAAGGTCTTCTGTTCATGTGGTTCATCTGTTAGCTGCTGGGCTGGCATAGATGCATACAGCTGTAATGTCAGGCTTGAGAAAGAAGATAAAAAAAGAGGTGGCTTTTCAGGCCTGTCAATAAGATATGTGTACCTGAGATGCAGATTAATACTGAATAAAGCAGTTCCAACTATTACACTATTTGTTTATTCAAACATTTCTGCAAAAGGACATGTCAGAAAGGCTTACCCTAACAGCACTAGTATGCTATTCCTTGTTAAGGAATGCAACAATTCCAAAAGACTGCATGGCAGTAATCATTAACAGTGTCAGAATAATTACAAATTTGCCCATGACCAGTCCAGTGGGCTTTTGTGGTTTTTTTCTTTTTCCCCAGGCTTTTTTGGTCTGCACAAACATGCAATTCTACCTCTTGCTCTTCCAGCCTGGGATATTGGTGATGTCTTGGATATCCTAATCTGAAGAACTAGACTATTTCCCTTCCTCTCTCCTACGGTTCCCATGAGATCATGAATGCCTATACTGTGACAGTCCAAGCATCTCTACTGTTCCCTTTTTGGTGTCCATACAAGTTTGCTGCAGCTTTTCTCATCCCTTTTTAGGTTGGCTTTTCTAAAATTCTTTAGGCACCTTGACTTTACTTTCAAAATAAAACAAGGCCGACAGGTTTGGACTCATCTCTGATATTGTGAGGAAGCAACAGGAGATAGAAAAGAACCTCTGAACAATTCAGAACAAAGACATTTTTTTGTTGCCAGCTTGTTAATGGTGTGAGCTCAACTTTAATCTCTGCTGAATTGTTAAAATGTATAAAGCAACTTACCTAAATGGGCAGTGAATGAGGGAAGCTGGATACACTGTGCAAGCAAAGTGAAAACTATCAATCACCATCTATTACTCCACTCTTGGTATCTGAGCAGTGTTTCAGATGTTCTGGAGAGATTAGCTCAGAATAAGTAAATGCCAAAATAGAATCTGTCTACACATATCCATCCAGTGTGTCACCCAAGCTAATCACCCAGTGCTTTATAGACCGAACAGTTCAGTCCCAGCTCTATCAGGGATCTCTCCGACATAAATTTATCAAGGTAGATGAATCTGACACGTCTTAATAGGAAGTTCCATATCCTTCAAGCAGGTTGTCACGCAGATACAGAATGAAGATATCTGACTTGGAGATTTGACCTTCTAAATAGGCAAAGTAAATGAGAAGCTATGATGATTTTCTGCAATCATTCTCCAGATCATGTCTTGATTTCTAATACTTCATGGATCACAGGCTGAGAAGGACTGAGCTGGCTTAACATTATAGCTATCATCTAGAAGCAAAACATGGGCCATGAGCCCATTCTCTGGATGCCACACATGATTCGAGTGGATATCCTCAGGCCATAAACTCAATTCCCTGTAATTTTACAGAACCCCTTTAGTAAACAATTCCTCGTTCCTCATATTATATTACAGCTTTGAAAAGTATTTTGCTTGAGCAAGTGGGATGTCCTTTCAGGATAAATCATTGCAATGTTCCAACAGGAAATGTTCTTGCCCCATCCAGTTCCAAAGAACTGAAATTATACCTGGTTGTTTCAAGTTCTTTCAAAGCAATGCTCCTTTCAATCTCTCATTCAATGAAGAAAGATTGGTCACTGTAATCATCTAAATACAAAACAAAGGCACGAAAACTGTGGGTTCTCTTATCTTGAAGAATTGGCACATAGTAGGCAAGGGAGTCACAAAAGGTCAAAGGCAAATGTCACTTGCTAGGGTATGTTTTCTCATGCTGAAGAGATGCCACATACAAGCAATCACAGTGACAACTCTTAGCAGGGAAAATGTCAGTGACTAAACAGCATCCCCAGGAGTGCATGAGAAACCCTGAGGGCTCAGGTGAGATTCAATTCTCATTCTGAAACAGGAGAGAAAACAGCTGCAGTAGAAGAGAGACCATCAATTGAAGCAGATGTTGCAAAAATAGTCCTGGAGGTAGGGTGATGGCTGTGGAAGCTAAGACCTGAGACCTGAGAGGGTACCAGGGATAGAAAAGTCACAACATGATAGCAGAAGTTATAAAGAGTAGACAGCATCCAAGTACTACCAGAAGAATGACATATTTTTAAGAAAAGATGTAAGAGAAGCTGAAGTGAGATAGATTTAGCTGTAAGTACGCAAAAGAAAATAAAAAATAAAAAATCATAGAAAATAGGAAGCTATGTCCATGAAACAGGCAGAGATTTTCTTCCTCAGAAAAAAACAGAAGATATTCTGAAGTGTAGAAGATGGAGGAACTAAACCAGAAGAGGAACAAAAGAAAAAAGCAGGCAGTGAAAAAGTAGGGCCAAGCCTGCACAGGCAGCCACTTGGGGGAATTGTTCATGTTCTTCTTTTTCTCCAAATAATCATAACAACCAGACTCATGATGTGAAGCATGAGTTCGTAATTACCATTCAGCAACTCCTATAAAGGAATATGTGACAGCTAGGAGAACCCCCAAGCCGTATTTTAGCAACACATGCACTTAAGTCTTCCAGCCTTTATCAAACTTCCTTTGCAAATGACTCTGACGTCATTCATTCCTTTAAAAGATGGGGCAGTGAAAGCATGAGAAGTAAGAATACAGCTTGCTCAAAGTCAGTTTTAGGGAAAAGTCATTTTTTTTCTTTAGGCAAGACAAAAAAAGATAGATTATTTAAGTCCCAAATCTGAAGAAAACTTACACGCATCTCACAAGAAGCAGCAACCATCAGAATACAAAGGAAAAATTGTGTTCTTTAAAATATTGCTCACAGCCTATATCCTTGGCTATGAGTTAATAGTTTGCCAGTATTTCCTCACAATGGGTTGTGTTGTCTGAGCATTTAAAATATGAAGCTTTGAAAAGCTAAGGGCAAGCAATGGCGACACAAGCGAAGCGACATGTAACTGGAGATCTGAGGCCATGATGAGGCCAGTCTGTGTCTGGATATTCAGTGCAGTGCAAAAATAATTTAGTGACTTTGTCTTCCATTTCAAGTTGGTCTTATTCACTGAATGTTGACACTTGACAGTCACTCTGCATGATTTCTGCACTACACCGGTATGTGAAATATCACATTTCATTACCTTCCTCCCAGCCAGTCACTCTCCGTAAATGTAAGCATTTTTACCAGGTGAATACCACTCTAGAGCAGTGTCCTTACCTATAGGAGGATTTTGAAGAAGTGGGGGTAGGTTCAAGATAGGGTGACTCAGTCCTGGTGCATTTTAAAGCCAGAGCTTTCCTTTGTGCTAGAGCAATGTCTTTGTCTTTTCTGCTTTTTCTTTTCCATGACGTTCTGATCTCAAAGACCCTAAACTGGTAGTCACATCACATACACGTGTAACTCGTGGATGCATTCTCATACATGTGTGCACACACACATGTTCACACATACACAGAGTTAAAAAGCTTCTGAATCAGCAAGATGATGAATGGAGTGCGTAACATGAGGCAGTAAGAAATGAGGGGATGTGCTTACATTACTCTTGCACTAGTGAGCCAACTCCCTTTTGTGCTGCACTGGTTTTACCTTTTTGAATGCTATTGCCCACAATGTAGTCATGCTTATTATAGCTGACTAGTCAAAATGAGTAACGAACTGGGCACATTAGCATTAGAACTGTTTAAAAAATATAAACAAATAATTTTTGGAAGGAAAGGTAAAGTTTTAATCTAGAGATTTATACTTTTTTTTTCCCGTTGGTTTTTAATATTTTTCCCCTTTCATTTTTTTAATGTATTTTTCTTTAGTGTTGTTTACACTTCCTGGAAACTATTTTTCTCACTGGTGTCATTTGTCTGTTGTTTGTTCACTTCTCAATGAAAAACCTAAAACCCATTGTTTTGGCAAAAGACATTGGCAAACACATTCCTGTATTGTCAGCTTGCAGTGTCCTGTGGCTCAAATTCTTTTAAAAGAGAACTACACAATAGGGAGCAAAACTCCCATTTGCCTTGGTTCTGCTGTTGTGGTGGTATATAGAGGGGAAATGACTTATTCCTGAAATCTAATTGAGTATATTCATCTGGAGAAGCTTCTTAGGACAGGCTAGCCTTGGCAGAAAACCATTTAGAGGAAGTCTTGAGACAGTCAGGCTCTGGAGATGAACAGGGAATTTAGCTACAGTGAGGCCTGAGAAAGAATGGAAGGAGACTTTCCTGAGGATCCTGTTACAACTACAATTGAAGAACTGAAAGTAAGGTTTCCAGCCTTCATGAGAGACCACTAATCTTGTGAAGAAACAGGTTTGCTGACATGCTTTTTTTTTTTTTTAAGCTGCTTCCCATTGAGATTTTTAACTATGTATGACTCTAGTATGCATCCAGATAAAACTTAAATCAGAATTGAAAAGCTTTTGTAAGTTTCTTTTTTCACTTTAAGAAAATTATGAGGGTAGATCCACCCACTGACTTTGAATGAATCAGAGCCTCACAACTTTTTTTGATTTGCTCAAAATCAGAGCTACCTCCCACACCCCAATTTAAATAAGAGGGACACAGTGAGATAGGAACCTCTCATTCAGTCATGTGCTTCAGGAATCTTTTCTTATAGACACTTTATTTTTTGCTTATTATTTGGACAACTCTTATTTCTCTACCTCTAATTTGCATGAGGCAGATTATCTGGGAGAAAATAGAAACATCCTACATTTCTCAATGAAATATCTTGGTTAGTTTTACAGTGATGTTTGAGAGACTTCACTCATGCATTCAAATATGTACATATTATTTTTAATAAGAGAAGATTGTTTTCAGAGTCCCTACACACATATGGATCCCTACTGGTCTCTTTCCCTCTCTCAACCACACATAAGCATATGCATCTTATGCATTTGTATGCCTAACTGCAGACACAAATGGAAGCAGACTCATAGGTGGTTTCTTTGGTAAACATAGACATTACACAGAAATGCCTTGGCATATAGAATGTGACAATGATTCTAGTTGAAACCAAGCCGGACTTTATCTCCCTTTAAATCTGTGACAACCATGAACATATGAAAAATCAATCTGACCCCAGATAAGGAAAACAGGATTTTTAGAAATTGATGCTCAAAAAAAAAAAAAAGATTGAATCTAAGTTTTTCCTTTCAGTTCCAGCACTTTTAAAATTAATTTTTAAGATATGTTCTAATCCATTAATTTATGTCCTGAAAGGCAAATCACTTAAACCAGCTCCCCCAGCTTGGGATTTTTGTTTTGTTTTGGTTTATGGGGTTTTTTTATTTGTTTTGTTTGAAAAACAACATACCATGTTTTGGCAGTTATGCATATTCTTCCATTTCAGTTTCAAGCTGAGAGACTTCTATATTTGGAATGAACCCTTTTTTTGGTAACTTTAGCAATGATAAACCAGTATTTTCCGAAAGCAACATTTTAAATTTGATGATTCTTTGAGTCTTACTTCTAACTGACAACTTTCAGGAGTCTATGAATAAAGTTAAATAGCTTTTTAAATTATATTTACAGCTAAGAATATCAGAATATTTGTTTTCTAAAACACACTTACTGTAGGAAAACACAGTATTTTGTGCCTATACTTCCCAATTTAAGCAATGCAAATGGCTAAACAAGTTTGTTTTCAGGCTGATGGAAGGTGAATAAAGATCTTCAGGGCAGAATTAGCTGACTGAGATGGTTGGCATTTCTTTCAGCAAATTTCTCTGATTTTTCCAAAGTGAAGCTTACTATGGAAGCATATCACTTCAACAGAACTTCAGGCTAGGCTAGAATGGGATCTGCAACAGTGAGTGGCAGCTCCTTGCATAAATGGTACAATCAATCACCCTTCTAGAGTGGACAAAACCAGCCTCAAGCCCATGATGTGTCTTATGCCAACATAGACTGGAATATTTCTTATGAGACAGATAAGTACCTGTTAAAACATACAATCTCTTTGCCATAATAAGTAAAAATGTATTCTGAAGTCACAAAGAATCAGAGATACAGCTGGGATGTAGAATATTTTTCCTTCAGAGAGTGAGCTGAATGCCCCACTGCCAACCTACTGCCTGCAAGGGAGGAGCAGGCATCTAGTCTGTGCGAGTTCGCTAGGCTCCCTCTGGCATCAAGGGGGAGACCACCTGTAGCACAAGTGGGCACCTCTCAGGGTTCAACAATCCCACCTAGTAGAGGATACTAAAAGTGCTAGCCTACTTGAGAAGAGAACCCTCTTCAGCTAATGATAGCTGAGATTAATCCCATCCTCTGTTTTCTCTGTTCCGAAAAAAGTCACCCCAAATCCTTCATTGGAGGTTCAGAAGGTTATGAGTTTTTCTTACTCGTCTTCTTCTTATCATGTATCACCTCATTTTTCAGCAACAGTGAATATACAGAAAGGCTTAGCACACCAAAAAGTGCCACTTGGTGCCTCTTGCTCCTCTGCACCCATCATATTGCCCTATGAGATATAAATATGTGACCTTATTTTGAAAGGAAGATCCTTCCTAGCTGCTTTGCAGCTCCATCACTTATGCATTATAGACTTTCTACTCAATTGCAGCATAATCTCATAGGAATTTATTATGCATCCTGTATATAAAACAGTATGTACCCTCTACAGAGAACATCAAAAGGTAGTTAATAGAGATGTTAAATTATTATTGGTTGAAAGGAGCTGATGCCCTAGAGTAATCAGATTCTCTCTTTCTCCCTCTTGCTTCATATACTATATATAATATATACAATTAATAGTGCACATATATCAGTCTCTGAATAGATCTCTATAAAGTCTGCTTGAATGTTAGAGGAACTGATGTATAAAACATGTGGAACCAAGCAAAGATGTCACATTAGGGCACATTACAAATACTAGCAAAAGAGTTGATGGATAAGGCAAAGGAGACACTGCGAATCCCAAGGAAAAAAAAAAAGCAGCTTTATGTTATTTCCTGCTCTCACCATTTATTTGTTGGGGAAGACAGTCAAGGTGCTACTGACTGGAATGAATAGCTGCACTGTTTTTTTATTAATGGTCAGGAGAAAATGTCAGATGCTTATACTGAGCTAATTACTTATTGCTAAGGATCAGGACATGGTGTAATATGGAACTTACTACCTGATGATTAGATTAATTGAGATGAGATTGAATTAGAATTGTGGTCTCTCAGATAAGGCTCTGAACTAGGAACCAGGAAATCTCTTCCCTGCTATGGGTAAGTCCCTTCATCCCAATTTATTATATGTTCCTCAGAGTCTAGACTCTTCTTTCAGAGAGCTGACCCTTTCCATGTGTTTATTCATAACAGAGTGACATCTCAAACAAGGCTACTACCCTAAAATAATATTTTCATTATTAGTAAATATCACTAGTAATAATGATTAAACTCGGAGAAACTGATGGAACCTAAATACTAAATATGGATTTTCTCTGGAAAAATGGAGTGTTTCTCTAGGAGGTAATTTAAAAATTGAGAATAAGATTAACAATCCAAAATGTAAGATGTCAGACAGTGGGAAATGGAAGATGATATATTAAAGACATACATACCTATATATGCTTTATGTGGAGAAAATGCTGCAAAGCAGTGAAACTTGGGTATCTGGCTCCCCTAACCATGCATAACCCGTCTATAGAAAGATGTACATTTGCTTGGGGTGTTGCATTGTTTCCTTCTAAATTAGCTGGGCCTGTCTCATATCTGAAGACTCATTCCCATGTAAATCACGTTGCTATAATAAAGAAAAATACCGATAAGAAGAAAAACAATGTTGCAAAAGATTGCCTACCTGCTTCACACAGGAGTTCCAGAAGGGAAAATCCAAATGTGTCCAAACTCAAACAGCAAGCTTGGACTCAAGTGACATCTCTGTGTTAACAACGCCTTCCACAGGATATCATGATGTAGGACAGCATGTCCTATATCAAGACTTGAAGTGAAAAAGGTGAATTTGAAAGCTACCATCTTAGCTGACAAACTGATTGACTCTTAGTGAGTCTCCAAACGAGAAGTATTACAGTATTAGAAGATGAGCTGACATGGTCTCACAAAACACACAATGCCTCTTCTTACTAAGAGAGTCCAGCAATACATCACCGTGGATTTGAAATGAAGGTCCCAGTTCAAACCCTTTTAATAACTCATGTTGAAGACTGATAGAAGTTGGGTTGATCTCATCTAGCTTCAAATTTATACAATGCAGGTCTCTATATTTGACTGCATAGAAAGAAGGAGGCATTTTAGACAATGGCTTATTTGTTCATTATTTTTGAAATCTGGGTTATA
>JAOXNO010000020.1:8677098-8695237 GCA_028565335.1 Limnodromus scolopaceus
TGAAACTGGACTGGCAAATGCAGAATGTAATAGCTATATAAACAGTGATAATAGGCCGCTCAATCAGCAAAGAATGCAGCGTGATTATGTATAAAATTTCATCCACTAAAGTTCACAGCGTGATCAGGAAAGGAGGCAGCCAATCAACAGAGCATAGAGCTCTACTGGGAATGAATGTGTTTTGAAAACTCAGCTACCCAGAATATTCAATGGGATCAGCAAAGTTCTAAAAGGGGCATTTGAAGATAATAATGGATATGGCATTATTACCAAGTAGAGTGACACCCCCTTAGAATGTCCTGTTTCCAATAGTGTGTTCAAAAGAATTTAAGTACTAGGTTTCTGGGAGTATGAGTTAATGCTGTGCACGTCATTCATGGTGAGAGCCCTGGGCAGGACTGGTATCAAAATCGATTACAGTTCCGTGCTGAGGAATTTGCTTCATTACATCCCTACTGTGTTTTTCCTCTGTTTGTATTTGCAAAGGCTACCATCTTGACCAGCACTCCGAGAATCTAGTGAAGAGCTAAAAAAGGATCATATGAGACCTAAATTTTTCTCTGTGAAGCAACAACAAGTTCATTGTCCTTGAATAAAAGGGCAGTCAGAAAAATTGCTAGCAGTTATCTGTATGTTACACGAGGTACATCAGTCCCACTGAATGCTCAAAGCCTTGGCTGGCTCAGAAAGCACATTCTTCACAGCATCGAAATTTCCATCTATGTCTTTCTAGCCTCTAGTGCATATAGTTTGTTCAGTATACATGCCCAGATCTGGAGATGAACTGCTGAAACTACCATCCAGGACGTCAGCTTGCATGCACACCCTGATATCCTAAGAAACAGAGAGTCAAGAAATACTTTCACTTACCACTGGAATCATGGCTTTATGATACCAGGAGATTTTCAAATCTCACTCTTTTCTCGGTTACTAAGACTCCCAACATTTCATCTTTCTCTTTTTAGTGCTAAAAGAAGGTAGCAGAAGACAGTTTCTGAGCACCCCAGGACATTGCCAGTCAGTTCCATCAGGTTTTAATCTGGAAGAACAACTTCACACCCTCTAATTGCATGTCTTCATGCATGACATAAATGGGACCACCCAGCTTCCTGTTTGTGGCTCAGCAAAGGTGACGACATTAAAGAGCTGTTGTCTGAAGCAATATGTCATCTGAGTATAGAAAAGTACCACAGCAAAAAATTCAACTTTCATTTACTGATGACATAATTATTCAGACTGTAGATAAACCATGCCCTGCAGTTAACTTCTAAGCAGCTAACCTCCTGGTGCAGGTTGAGACCAGTGGGGCCTATTGGTTACAGATAAAGCTAAAGGAGTGCTGCTGGGTTGGGACTGACTTACTGTTTGCAAAGCACTGTGCTGAGCCTCAGAGCCATTGCACAGAGTGGGGTGATGTGGAGATATCTGAGGATGCATTTGCATTAGCAAGCAGCATGATGCAACTTAAGTAGATATGCAGAATCAACTGCTGCTAAGGGCCCAGTATCCACACTGTACACCTTCCAAGGTTTTTTGGTTTTTTTCTTTTTATTCATATTAGCCCTAGGCTGGTCCCAAAAGCCAGGAGCATGTTAGCTGTTCTATTAAATTTCATCACTGGGACCAGTTTTGTCCAAGAAGGATCCCATTCACACACTCCAAACTCACTCTGTGATGTGAAGTGCAATAATTGAGAAAGATCCAGAAGGTCACTTCAGAAATACTCTCCTGATCCAAACTAAATTGTCAGGGTAGACATACCTTCAGCCATGTCAAGTCCTCAGGCTTTTCAGTCAGCCAGAGCACGACGCATGCTACCTTTCCAGAACACAGGAACTGTAATGTAGAAAATTAGAAAAAGGAAGAAATGTAAGCAAAATATAAGACTTAAAAAATGGAAATGTCCTGGGATGACATAACCAAAAAGCCCAGTACAGGCTAGGATCTGTGTAGTTGAGCAACAGCCTTGTTGAAAGGGGTCTCATGGTCCCTGTGGTGAACATGAGTCACCAGTGCACTGCTGCAGGAGCAAAGGCAAACTGAATACTGGGCTGCATCTGCAGGGCTATTACCAGCAGAGGTAGAGAAGATCATCCCAGTCTACTTAATACTTTTCAGGCTGCACCTATGTACATTTCTGGTCTCCACAGTTCAAAAAAGATGCAGACAGACTGGACAGAATCCAAAGGAGGGCCATGAAGAAGTTCAAAAGGACTGGAGAACCCTCCCTATGAGGAAAGACTGAAGGAGTGAGGTCTTGACCCTGGAGAAGGCTCAGTAATCCTTTACTTGAAGGGCATCCACAAAGAGACGGAGACTCTCTTCACAAGGAGCCACATAGAGAAGACATGGGGCAATACGAAAGAGTTGCATTAGAAGTAGTTTCATCTTGATATAGGAAAGACATTTTTTTTGGTCAGAACAATCAATCATTGGAACAACCTCCCCAGGGAACTGGTAAAGACCCCATCACCGAAGGGTTTTAGGATGCAATTGGACAAGATGCTAGATAATCTCCCCTACGTTCCCTTTCCCACAAAAGGTGGAATTGGATGATCTTTGGAGCTTCCTTCCAACCTTGGCTGTTCTAAGATTCCTTAACTCTATGATTGCATGATTCTATGTAATATATGTATTATAGATATATAATATATAGAAAGGAATATGGAATACTCTACCTTCCCTTAAAAAAGAAATGCTGAAGTACATGTTATTTCACAGCCATTTCCATAACCACTTCCAAGTTTCCCCCAAACTGAAACTGAAAACAGTTGACTCTCATGTAGGCAGCACTAAAGTCCAACACTTGCTGTAGTAATAGGCTGTTATGCATCACAGGATATTGAGCCTGAGGCAAGAATTACTGGCTAAAATTCCATGACCGACGCTATGCAAGAGGTCAGAGCACATAATCATAATGTTCCCTTCCAGCCTTAAAATCTATTAATCTAAGGATTTTGTTCTACTGGGCATTGAGCACAATTTGCTACAACAAATACTGAATTCAGTTCACCCAGGTCACACACACACACAGTTGTTTTTAAGATCACACTTAGGAAGATTTTGCACATGGTATCAGATGAGTTCATGTACCAGAGGAAGGACCAAAGCAATCTTCTCTTACCTTTTGCTTGGATCAGTCTACTTCCCTAAGTCTGTGACGGTTCCAGTGACTTCAAAAGCTTGGTGTTTTAGAAATAAAAACCAGCATGTAGCTGGAGCCTCTTAGGTTGATTTTTTTTGTTTTTCAGGATGACTGAAATAGCTAATAAAACATAAGACTCCTTTCATCACATCCTTTTTTTTTTTTTTTAAATATGTTTGGATATTTCTCACTGAGTACTGAACAACAGCCTAATTTAAAAATTATCACTATATAATATCAATAAAACATATGCTAAATGGATTAAGAACTGGCTAACTGTCAGATCTCAAAATGCAGTACCTACTGTTATATCATCTTAGGATTTAGGAGGGAGTTGTTTATAATTTGGCTTGGTAATTGGTGCAGTATTATTCAATATTTTCATCAATGATCTGAAAGTAAATAAGACATCACTACAGCTAAAATCTGCAGATGGCACAGAGATTGACAGGCTGGTAAGTAATGATGAGGACAGGGAAATTAGCTGGCTGTCTCAAAAAATGGTGGCCAAATAAAAATGTTTGATTGCAACACATGCCAAGGCCATCTCTCTAAAAGGAAGGTCCAAAATATCTTTGCCTTCTTTAGAAAGAAGACCCTGAACACTTTTGAAAACCAAAAACTCACTGTGGATTCCCATGGTTTTTTTAAACATGTATGTAATATGCCTACGTAAACTTTCCTTCAGTGTCTAAACGATGGAATGAGGAGTAGGGATTGTCAAATGATATTTTCTCTAAATGCTTCTGCTGAGATGAGAGTCATGACAGTTCTGAGAAATGAAGGTGCTGACATAAAGCAATGGATAAAGAAATGTGAAAAATTATCATAAAGATTCAAAAATGTTCTTAATGAAGGATTAAAAAAACTCAATTCACTTAATTTTCTGAAATGAAAGCCAAGAGGTGACTTGATTACAATATAGGTAGGATATGTAGTTTAGTCTAATGCAATATGACAGAACAAGCACAAATTATTGGACACATTCAAACTGGCAGACAATCAAATTTGGAAGACATCACAATTTTTTAATAGTAAAGTTCATAAATTATTGAAACAAATTACCCAAGTAAGTAATAGATTCTCCACATTTTGATGTCTTCAAAAGTAGTAGGGAATCCTTTTGGGAAAGTATGTAATCAAATACGCTGAATCCAGTGCAGAGTAACTTGGTGACATTTAATAAATTGTGATATGGAAGTATCCACAGTAAGAGTAAATGTGAGTGTCCCTTCTGGCTTTATCATCTCTGCATGTATTATTTCAAATTATAATGGACTTCCTGTAGGATTATTGGCTGGAATCCTACTCTCCTATTAATGACAGAAGGACATGCTGCAGACTAACTTAAAAATAATAATAAGTATAAAAGGAATATAAGTTCTGGGATTCTTTTTATTTCCACTCCCTCCATCTCCATCCTTCACAGATGTAATGGGACACATCTAGGTGTGTGTTACCACAAGATAACTCTCATCTTGGGTCATTGAAGGCGCTCCTCTTTGCCTTGTGTTTCACACTTCCCCCAAGGTATGTGTTATCTCAACATAACACACGCCTTGTCGTGTCTTATTTCTCAGCTCCAAGAGAGACCTTGAAAAAAATAAATAAGTCACCAAACGGTATGGGAGGAATTGAAGAGTATTTTTCCCCCAGTGTTTCTTTGTGTTTGTATGTGTATATGTGTGTGTTTGTGCGCGTGTGTGTATGCGGTGTATGTGTTTTGGAGTTCTTCAGGGAAGAGGAAGGAATAGTAAAAGGTGTGGGAGAAAAAGAGAGAGACAATTAAGAATTGAAATAAGCACAGAGATAAAGGAAAAAAAATATGTTGAAACAGCAGCACAGCTTCGTTACATAGCAACAACATAGGTTTGGGATAATGGGTTCCAATGAAAGAGTCCCAAGAAAATTATAAAAGCGTTTGCACATGCACACAAACTAACAAAAATATTCAAAGATTAAAAAAAAAACATTCATAAAAAGAAAAAAAAGAACAAGAAAGCAAAGTGAGAAAAACTGACACCTACATAGGAAAACAGTTCATATAAAACCTGGAAGCAGAAGAAAATAGAGATTTCAGAAAAGACATGATTAGGAAACACAAGCAGAGAACAGTGGTGTCACGTATTCAAGGAATGCCTTCTCTTTCCCTCTTTTCATCTGCTGTGTTTCAGTTGTGACGGTGAGTCAGACTGGATCGTACAGGTGAGCAAGAACAGGACTAGAAGGCAGGTACTGCAGTGACACGTTAATTTACATGGCTAAAAAATGAAGGCCAGAAGTGTACCTGCAGTTACTTCCTTCAAAGTCCTTATTTCTTAAACTGATTAGAGATGCCTTCAAAGGTCCTGACAACCAAAGAAGAGTTGTCAGAAACAACTACTCTCTAGGAAGAAACTGTCTATCAAAATCATTAATTGGTTTTGAAAATACCAGCACTGTTTTCACAGTTGGTTTTTGTGGATATTTTTCATCTTTGATTCGGCCACAAACACACTCCAGGTCAGTTAATCAAGCTCTCAATAACACAGAGCTCATAAGCACTCACCAATAGGGCATGAGGAGGAGAGACTTGGGCTGCTGTCGGCCATGTCAGCTCCAGAGTTGGGAGTAAACTGGCTATATGAACACATGCCTGCATTCAAACTACAAAGCTGAGCAGCAGGACACATTGATTGGGATACAAAGCCATACCAACACAACTAGCCTGCTTCTGGATCCAGTTGTACATCTGCACATATTCCTAGTATGCACAATGTGAAGAAATCAGTTTTGGGGGAGAATGCTGGTTTTGCTCTGAATAGATAGTTGCACAGTTACTAAAATCTTGGGAACTACAAAAGACAGTTTTATGGAGTACTAGAAGCCGCCATTTATGTCCTATCAAGAAGTACAATTGTGTTTGAAAGATCATCAAGTTGGGCCGTTGAATGCTCAGTCCCATTCTGCTCTTCAGACTGGCAAACACAAAGCATGTCAGCTGACCCTAGAGTAACAGTTTGGAGAAAAGCGCATTGCCTTGTTCAATATTTGCAAAATGCCTAGAAAAAGGCAGTCCCGGGCCATGATTATTATACCTTGAGCATTGGTGGCAACTTACACACATCCCTTTAAAATGAGTCCACTCAGAAACTGTATCTTCCCTTTTGCAAGCACAAATGGGACAGAAAGATAAAGAAAGGACTACTTCCTTGCTTGAAAGACTAATCTCCATCTCAGACTGGTGGCAAAGACAAAGCCCTTTCTCCCCTGTTCCATATGAAAGCAAATGAGTAGTTGTTGGGGTCCCGAGGCATCAACGGGCCTTACTGTCCCTGATCAGCCCCCTGCTGGATGTCCTAGAAAGAGGGATGTAGGTCACTTCCAAAAGGTCAATCCATGGCAAAAGTTATGAATAACCATTTTTCTGCCAGACTTCCAACCCTTTTTCTTACATCACTCAGCATGTCTTGCTATAGTATTAATTTTGTGCATGATTTAAGTCAGCATAAGCTACTGTTTTCATGAAGAAGATCCATCACATGCTCACCCAGCCCCTCTTTCCACCTCTGGAAGCATTTCCTCTCCATTGTGTGCTAAAGCAAACCTTTGTTTCGCCACATTGGTGGTTAAGTCAAGGAGCTTTTTTTATTTAAGGTAAGTAAGTATAATACATATATTTCATCTAGAAGATCTATCTCTCCATAGCACTATAGGAGTGTTCTCTCCAGAGCTAAAGAGGTGAAGACAAGGGAACAGGAGAGAAAGCTTAGAAGAGTGTGTCTGCTGTTTCCCATGTCAATGTTGTTCTGATAACATCTTAAAATATACATGAATCTGCAGCTTATGTCAGCCCTGGTGTCCACATATAGCTAACAGCAGCTTCTTGTATGACCAAACACACAACCGGGTTCCCATAGACCAGCTGTATGTCTGTCAAAGTTGTGGCCAACAAGACTTTGCTGAAGCCACAGGGGAAAACTTAATTGTATTTATCAGCTAGATCCACCAGAAAAACAGGATAGCAAATGGCTGTACTGGATGTATGTACTTGGAGGTAGAAAGTGATAATGGATAATGAGATCCAATGCAAAGCTTACTAGAGATAATAAGGTGTCTTTCCACACATCTCTGTTGGCTTTTGGTTGTAAGCAAGCATATCCCCTGTGTATTAGCTGTTTTTTTTCTAACTAGCAGATAGCTGTACAGATCAGCTCACGGATGAGTTCATTTTCTGGGTTTTGGCAGCAGGTACAGTACTTCTGGGTACGAATCATCTGGTTCCTGCAGGCAAAGAGTTCAGATGTTAAGGCTGTAGTGGAAAATGCCATCAGTTTCAGGCTCCTCACAAGTTGCCATAAGTGCAAGAACTGGAGGCTTAGAAAAAAAAATGACTTGCAGTCTGGGAGATTTCCTAGCATTGGTGGAAAAGCGCTCGCTTCGGGCCATTGTAGACCAATAAACAGTTCATTTTTTTCATTGTTCTAATTAATTTAATTAAGTTAACTTCCAAGGTGTGTTAAGAAGCAATGCCTTGGGTGATTAACTGTTCCCATATCAAGGTGTTTTCACAAACACATTTACCTTGATTAGTGTACACATTATTATGTAATTAAATACCTCACACAGAGGAATTTATTAGTGCCTCCTTGTCTCCTAACAAATAAAGCAGCCCTTGAAATTCTCTCTGAAAAGAGCTCTCCTAAGCTAGGTGAGAAGGACAAGCAGAACTGTGTGGAAAGAAAGATAATCATGGATTCATCATGCGAGCAGGTCCCTCATTGTCTCAGCAAGACTGCATCTCTCTTATTGCAAGGACTGCAAGTGCCTGCCAGGGTCTCTTGGAAACTTACCGACTAATTAAACCACTTTTTATAGATCTAACATGCATTTCTTTGGCCAGCAGAACCTTCTGATCACTTGTCTATCTCCACTGTCCCAGTTCTGTGGGACAAATTTTCTATTCAAATCTTAGTTCAACTAAATGGAAAACCTATATTTTAAACATATACTTAAGGACATTTCAAATCACAAAAATTTTCTTGTAAAGTTTAAGAGCACCTGCCATGGGACTTAGTAAAAGGAGTGAAACAGCTTGTCCAGGTTCACTGAGAGCTTGCTCCTACTCCATTTGTAGCCTGTAGTCACTCTAACCACAGTTCTGGACTTAAGCATGTGCTTAAATATTTTGTTGAACTGAGGCCAAAGTTACTCCCATTGGCTTCAGCTGAGATTAGTGCATGAAGCTGAGATTAGTCTTTGCCCTATCTGCAGACTGTACCTGCTATTTTATTAGGCGTGACCACAATATTTCAGCATTCTCTGCTGGGTTTGTCAGTAGATCGTAAATTGCACTCACCATCTGATGAAGCAATAAGATTTGCTTTATGCCTCATTGGTCACTTTCCCAAGCATTAAAGCTTAGGATGAACAAAACTCGGATGGTTCAGAGGTTCGGTTTAGAGACTTGCTCAAACTTTATATAAGTGTATTTTGAAACTTTTGTGTCTGTAAAGATAAACAGGATTTTTTCGTTAAATTCTGACATGGCTAATTATTTATTCCAGATCAGCAGAGCAGTTGGAACAAAAATTCTTCTAAGCAAGTGAAATGTGATCATCAAGTTCCCTGTAGATCAGAAATTTATTGCCAGAGTAACAAGGTGCAAATTCACCATCACTACCCCAGTTTATGTGTGAAAAGGGAATTTCAGACCTATATGAACAGCCCACACAATATTCTCATACTATGAAAGCCCCACTTAATCTAAATTTTGAAAGTTAAGTTGTTGCCATTATATTCTTTAAGTTAATTTCAATTAGAGTGAATATGATTTCTTTAATCCTCCCACCTTCCCCCCACAAAAAGATACACTTCAGTGTATCTTACCCTGAGAAATGACAGAAACAGAATCTAGGTTCTTTCCAGTGCTTAAATACTCCAACTTCTTATTATTAATTTGACTTAATTTGACTTAAAGTCCTTTAAATATTAAAGGGGGAAAAAAAAAAAGAAGGAAGAAAATGAAAAGATATTGCCATTTGTGAACAATGGAAGAAATAAAAGAAATGAGGAGCAGGCCTAGACATCTGGCCAACTGTCCAGTTAAGAGGAGGAAAGAACAGTTTGATGACTGTCTAAAAAAACCTTTACATTGCTTTGTACTTCCAGCAGTGTTCAAAGTTGTCAAGACCTCTGGTCCCTTCTACATCCTCTTACACAACCCACTTTTAAACACATGAATTTGTCAGTCTTGATTACACAGTAACTCAAGTGTGGGCACTGTTGTTTCATGATCTAACACAGGCTATGCCTGAAAGAAGGCATCTATCCTTCCCCTCTATCCCCATTCCTGACCTCATGTCAGATTTAGCACATTGGTGACAACAAGGTGAGTCTCATCAGTTTGCTTCTCTGACTGAAAATCAAACATTTAGGTTGTTTTTTTTTTTTTTTTTCCTGAATTCATTTTCAACCAGAGCAGTGAACTGCATGATCTCACTCCACGGTTGCATGATTTTTGGAACTCATGTAAGGTAGCAGCAGGAGATCACAGTCAGGAGCAAGGGATGGTTGAGATAACCCTTTTACCCTGTAGCACAGTGTTAGATCAGTTCAGGCCAAGCGGAAAGCCACATCTGAGAAGAGGAATGTCCTAAAGCACTGCATGCACTGGTGATTGAGACTGGTTTTGTGGTGGAGGAGATGTGAGTTCCTACTTCCAAAGCATGGCACGAACATTGAAAAAGATCTTCCATTTTCTGTAAAAGTGCTCTTTCCAGCAGGTTTTGAGTACCAGCTCTGCTTCTAAACACAAAAATGTGATGCAGATTCTTAATTATGAGAGAATTTCTAGGCTCCAAATACCAGCTTTCAAGAGGTCCCAAATTATTATAAAAATCTATGCAGGAAAAAAAACATTGTAAATCCACTCCTCTCTTTCATATATAATTAGCTAGTTACATATTCTGGTACTTGGGAACTTCTCACTCTCTGTCTAGGACTAAGAATAATTTAAGGGGAAGAAAAAGAAGAAAAAAAAAGGAAAAATAATTTTTTCCTTTGTCTGGTGAGTACAGCGACCATGCTCCCAAGTCAGCACTCCAAATTCTTGTAATTCAGTGCACTTGCTTTACTTGATGGTTTTCAGGATATTTGGGCCCTGGAAAAAAAAAAAAAAGATATTATCAAATCTAAAAGTTAGTGTAGGCTTTAAGCAGGTAGGCCCCAGATGCCATTCGGTGGTTACTACAGGTCCTCAGTGCAATGGTTTCATAGTCCAGAACAATGCTTTGAGTTGCTACTGGAACACAAATAAAAAGGCTTACTGATTAACCTACCTGCTGACAGTTACAAAAATCCTGACTGAGTTAAAAGCATTGAAAGGTTTTTAACAGCCCTCCTTGTGTGTCTACCATTCCCTTTTTTCAAATCACATGCACAAAAGGCAATACAGGAACAACAGGATCTTGTTTTCCATTCAGCTCTTAAGAGTGTAATATACTACTTGGAAAACAAGTATTAGGATACTCTAATATACAAGCATCACCACCCTTTTTAGAGAGGATGAATTAGGTGACATTTTCTGGGAATCTGGAAAATACTCCTGAATGCCAAGTGAATCAATGTTGAAATAAGAACAAATACACTCCCTACAAATGGGACAAGAGCTATCAGGTCTGTGGCAGTGAGAGAGAATTATGTTTGCCTGGGGCCAGCTCCTCAGGGAGCGAAGATTGATTCTTTATGATTGATGACTCGGCACTTGAATGCCAAGTCATCAATTCCCTGTGTTCATGGCATTGACTGCATCAAGATAACTTTTCCCTCGTGCCTAAGCATGGATATGGTCCTTACCTGGAGTGTAGCCTCAGAGGACTCAGGTACAGAACCTGAATCAGTTGCTTTAAATAAGAGACAGACACAAACTCCAAGTGTCTGGCTGCAAGGAATAAACAGCACTGAAAAATGAAGTGTGAATAGTGCATGGAAGGCTTGGTTTCCCCTTTGGTGTAACAGGTTCAGATTGCATATTCTAAAACGAATGGGCTTACATTATGCAGCAATGTACTCTGAAACACAAAATAAGGTTTTTTGGGTGTTTTGACTGTATGTTATGAAGCCATTGTCTGGGAGAACTGGGTGACAACACAACACTCGTCACTCTGACACTATAAGGTGTGCAGCTCAGAGCACAGGTAAAATTGGCAACCAGAAATATGTACCCTTATGTGTATGTTTGATGGGGTGTGGTTAAAATGCACTTCTCCTATGGGTCTTGACACCTGCTGACAGGCTTTAACAAACATGTACAAAATAACCAACTGCTGATAAAGTAGGGACTCTAGAATCATTGTCAAAAGAGTCTATAAAAGAAACAGCATGAAAATCACACTTCATGCTTGGAAGAAAGTCCATTCTTTGTCCTATTTTCTCTGCCCCTAAAGTCCAAGCAAACAAGTTTTCCAAGCAAAATTTAGGGCAGTCTTGATTAACTCCCCCTTTCTAACTGCTCTAGCATTTTAAAGGATATCTCCAGCTGCTTTAAACTGGTCACTAAGGATTTCCCCATCAGGGAAGGATCCCCAACTGACATGAAGCCCCCCCAGGCTGAGGGACATGTCAATGGTGTAGAAAGGAGGAAGAAGTAGAGCAGGACTGCAATGCCTCTCAGGTGAATCCAGGCTGACAGAAATGTTCAATCAGCGTACGTTAGAGGAACTGTGTGGCTGTTCTCTCAGAGGCTGCAAATAAGCCTGAATGAGCCTCCACCAGTGCAGGGGAAAGCAAAACTGCTGTAAAGTCACCCTTTGCTCTCTTTTCAGGAGGAATCATCCTACTTTTGGGGGGTTTTGTTTTGGTTTGATGTGGTTTTTTGACTTGCCTATCTTTAATCCTGAAGAAACGTAATCCATTTTTACTAGGTGCATGGATTTTTATTTTTTTTTAGTAACACAGTTTTCTGAACTTAGACTTTGAAAAACTTAATTCATGTTCAGTTTGAGTTTCACAAATGGTAACATGAAAAAAATGGAAAATGTTCTTTTTCAGAACATTCTTCCATCATTCTTTGTTCTTTACTCCTAGTAAGACTAGTAAGTGATGCCTTTAAAGAAGGTGTTAAAAATATTGCAAGAAATAATTACAAATTTGTAAGCCTTACAAATATTACTAGTAAAATTTTTATTTTGCTTTAAAATGAAGCAAAATTTACGCAAAAAAGCAAATTATTTCTTCCTCTTTCCCCAATCAAAATTAGAAGAAAAATCTCCCAGAATGCCCAACGATGCAATCCAGTCAGAGAGGCAGCAAGTAATAACAATAATAAAGAAATATGGTGCAGATGGCAGCTCTAGCCACATGTGAGAACACGTTGTTCCTTCTCATGTTTACTAACAATCCATGATCAGTATTGCTTAATGTTTATATAGTGATTCCTCTTCCTTGATTAACATTTAATAATGCTGATGTCAAAATCGGTTACCAGGGAGCATTTGTAATGCCAGCTTATTAATGTTTCGGGACATACAATATTACAATCATCCTTTTAATCACATCACGTTGCATTTGTCCTATTCAAAAGCAAGGAGTTATTTCACACCTCGTGCTAGAATCTTTTTGACTCAGAAGTTATGTACCATATGCAAAAGGGTCTATCTATAGAAATAGTTGTGGGCTATTTTCAGCCTTCCTTCAAGCCTAGGCTGTTTGATTTCTTCTTCTGGCTTATAAATATATGATGCGTTGTACGTTTAAGTTGCTTTCAAACTTATTTTTAAGTGGCAAATACTTGAGGATGAAAGGCTGAGAGTTACACAGTGTGTTTTCGTCTACAGTGGAATAAAAGGGGTGATACCTTTTGAAGGTTGTGAAACTGCCGCTAATGATTTTCCATGAACTTTTGATGTAACGATAGAAGGAAAAAAATATAACATTATACTAAGATAAGATGACTTGGTTCAGAGAAACTGCATCCAGGCAACCAGATCTCCTCTATAGTCATCCATAGCCTGACCTTGCATACTAACCAAACCCAGTCCAATTCCTTGTGAAATGTGTTAATTCCATAGTTTCCCCTCTGTTGGACCCTCACTGCAAATAAATCACCATAGATTTTTTTTTATTGAATTACAGTACTCTACAGAATCTCTAAAAAACTTCAAGATTCCTTCTGCTGTCATTGCATGAATGTAATATTTATCTTATAGATACACAATGTTGATGTTGCACATCAGGTCTTGTGTTTGCTGTAGCGAGCCATGTACATAATGAGGTTTGCATGGGTAGACTGAGATATGGAGGTGCTTAAATATGTATACAAACATAGAATCATAGAATCATAGAATGGTCCAGGCTGGAAGGGACCTCCAAAGGTCATCTAGCCCGGCCTCCCCACAGTCAGCAGGGACACCCGCAACTAGACAAGGTTGCCCAGGGCCTTGTCAAGCCTTACCTTGAATATCTCCAGGGAAGGGGCCTCAACATACATGCAGGTATTTCAGCCCAGAGAAAGTTCAGTTACTTTGTAGGTCTAAAAGTATCCAGAAGTTTTAGAAACTTGAACACCTGCAAAAAGTCTTGATGAGCGAGTTCTGAAACTGTATATTACCAGAGGAAGCAAAGAGACAATGCATCCCCCTGTGCTTGCCTGACTTCTTATACACTTTCACAAAACAGATGCAGTTGGCCTGAGGTAGACTTAATGCTTTAGGCTGACAAGACCTTTAGCTTGACCCTATATATGGGAAAATTCCTAAGGAAAAGGTCATTCTGAAACAAGGCAAGGCTTCAGCTAGTGGCCTTAGTGTATGCACAGATGCTCCCAGCTCCAGTTTCCTAGCAGTTTTAGTACAAGTCACTAAGAGTCTTTGTCAATTTGTTGACAATTTTAATTACAACAAGACCTGATTATAACTACTTTGCAGACTCTATTTAGTGCTTCTATTCATTAACATCTTATCAGCAGTATAATTGCAGGCGGGAGTGAACTCACATTGCTTTTTACCTTCTTCAAAGCTTCATTCAAAATGTGGAGACAACTTCCAATTCAGCTTTGTGAGGCTCAAGAAGATGCGTTCCTTCAAACATTTTTTCAATCTGTTGTCAAAGCAACAAAACCAGAGCAAGCACCCTTTGAACTGCCAAGCTCATATAAGAATTGTACTGGTGAAAGCACCGCACTGATTTGAAAAATGGGACTTTTTCCAGCTCTTCAGTGACTATATTTTGAATGAGAAATGGGACTGAGTTCTCTGTTACCTAGAAGATGATGCAATTCAAAATTTTACTGTCCCAATTGGACTGGAGGCCAAATGAAGCAAAAATTTATGAATTAAAAAGTTATCTTTTCTGAAAATCAATAATAATAATTTTAGAAATTCTGTGGGTGAGTCAGCTCCTTTTTTTCCTCCATTTAAAGCAAATTGTTTCACTCTTAATGACAATGTGTGTTACACTTGCATCCTTGGAGCAAACATGTCTTGTTCTTCAAAACTACATTGGAGGATACCAAGCCTACCTTGTTCTGAGTGTATAGCACAGTACTGAGTCTCACATGTGCATTTCTTCTCTGAGAGCCTTGATGATTAGTGTGATGGTGTGCTCCCTCCAACCCCCAACCTGACCTTTATCTCCCTCAATCCTCCCCAAGCGATAATCACCTGTGGTGGTCATAAGGAGTGCATCTGGTCATAATGGTTACACTCTGCTCAAAGTGGATTTCGGTGAGACAGATAACAACACAATAGCCAAAGGATAACTTAATCAATGTGCCCACCTAACCACAACACTGATACTGTGATTGATATGCAGATATGACTATAAGTCAATCCTCTTACTCTTGTAAAGAGTGAACAGTCTCAGAGTTCTTTGAGGTCTCCAGCACAGCAGTGGGCTGCACACCAGGATGTCCCCTTGAGTAGGGACACCTCTCAAGATTACTCCTCAAGGTTGGGATATTCCTTGTCACAAAAGATCCTCAATAAGTGACTAATAGCATGCATTTATTTTTTTTTTTAGTTTATTAGGTCATGGAACAGATCACCCCGAGTGCCATTATGCAGCGCATGAAGGACGCCCAGGTGATCAGGCCCAGCCAGCACGGGTTCATGAGGGGCAGGTCCTGCTTGACAAACCTGATCTCCTTCTATGAGAAAGTGACCCGCTTGGTGGATGAAGGAAAGGCTGTGGATGTTGTTTACCTGGACTTTAGCAAGGCCTTCGGTACAGTCTCCCACAGTATCCTCCTGGAGAAACTGGGTGCCCATGGCTTGGATGGGAGTACCCTCTGCAGGGTTAAAAACTGGCTGGAGGGCTGGGCCCAGAGAGTGGTGGTGAGTGGAGTCAAATCCAGTTGGCGGCCAGTCACAAGTGGTGGCGCCTGGTCACGAGTGGTGGCGGCCGGTCACAGGGCTTGGTACTGGGGCCGGTTCTCTTTAACATTTTTATTAATGACCTGGATGAGGGGATCAAGTGCACCCTCAGTCAGTTCTCAGATGACACCAAGTTGGGTGAGAGTGTCAACCTGATGGATGGTAGAAAGGCTTTGCAGAGGGATCTGGACAGGCTGGATCGATAGGCTGAGACCAACAGGATGAATTTCAGTAAGGCCAAGTGCCGGGTCCTGCACTTCGGTCACAACAACCCCATGCTGCGCTACAGGCTTGGGGCAGAGTGGCTGGAGCTGCCTGGTGGAAAAGGACCTGGGGGTGTTGGTCGACTGTCGGCTGAATATGAGCCAGCAGTGTGCCCAGGTGGCCAAGAAGACCAACAGCATCCTGGCCTGTATCAAGAACAGTGTGGTGAGTAGGACCTGAGAGGTGATCATCCCCCTGTACTCGGCACTGATGAGGCCTCACCTCGAGTACTGTGCCCAGTTTTGGGCCCCTTACCACAAAAAAGACATTGAGGTGCTGGAGCGGGTCCAGAGAAAGACAACGAAGCTGGTGAGGGGTCTGGAGAGTAAGTCTTATGAGGAGAGGCTGAGGGAGCTGGGGTTGTTCAGTCTAGGGAAGAGGATGCTGAGGGGAGACCTTATCACTCTCTGCAGTGACCTGAAAGGAGGGTGTAGAGTGGCGGGGGTAGGTCTCTTCCCCAAGTTACAGGCGACAGAACAAGAGGAAATAGCCTCAAGGTGCACCAGGGGAGGTTCAGGTTGGATGGTAGGAAGAATTTCTTCACGGAAAGGGTTATGAAGCATTGGAATGGGCTGCCCAGGGAAGTGGTTGAGGCACCATCCCTGGAGATATTAAAAACACAAGCTGATATGGTGCTCAGGGATATGGTTTAGTGTTGGTTGGTGCTGTGTGGGTGTGGTGCGTGGTTGTGTGGTACTTTTGTTTGGGTTTGGTTTTTTTTATGGTTGAACTGGATGATCTTAAAGGTCCCTTCCAACCTAGGTGATTCTGTGATTCTGTGATTCCGTATCTTCTATCGAATTTTGTGAAATCACTGTCACGTTTTCTATCAAACTTTGTCAAATTGCTGGGAAGAGATACAGACCGACCCTGATGCGTTCTTAGATGCTGTCTCAGTACAGTTCACCCTGCTTGACAAGCATGTAGATGTTGTGATGATGACAGTTTAACAACAAATAGTGAAGTTATAACCTGAGATTCTTCTAATCAAATGCAAAAAGTTCTAGTTAGAGCAGAAGGAGCCAAGTTACACTCTCCTACCTCCTTCATTGTTTCAACAGCTTTGTCTACCCAGGTCTGCTATTCCTCTACCAAGAAGTCAGATTCTGATTCAGGATATTTATTTGTCATGTAGTAATTAAGTATATGCCGAGCAAACTGCACTTTAGGTCACTTCTTAGCAATTTAATTACAAAAGAAAGTTAATCAGATTTAGGCAGACTCTCCCAGGCTCTTTTTTTTTTTTTTTTTTTTTTACTTAAATCATTTTTCCTCTGTGTTCAAAATTAATTAGTGCTAGAAAAAAAAAAAAAAGTACTAGATTGACACCACACTCTCTGTTACTCTTCCTCTATTCGTTGAACAGGCACAGTATAAGCAAGACAGGCTTTTTCACCCATGCATTCATTGTTGTTGACATTCTTTTTGGAAGTTTATTTGCAAAGATATATTTTATGTGCACAGATTTTAAGGTCATTATATGTTGTTACCCACACAGCTCCCAGATTCACAAATACGAATATTAACACCCACCCTTTCCTGACAGCAAATAATGAAACGTCGAAAATTGTAAGGGTGTGATGACAAACACTTTCTTGGTTTTCTCTGGTTGATTCAGGGATTTGTTAGGATTCTTCTCTTCTCATGTCCATAAAATTAATTTTGTGGACACAGGGACTACAAATTACTTAAGAAAAGACAGACGTAAACCCAGACATTTTCCAAAACACTTACCACCAGAACGTAGATGCTTAAAGAGAAAAAATTATCATGAGAATGAACTGAAATCATGGGAGTTAGCAATCAATTTGCAGAGTACAGCCAGGGGAACTTCACCCAGTAATTCATGTACAACACCCAATAACCTGTGGTAAACATGTCTTCTAAGACAAATGCCTTATTCTGGCTGTACAGCAGGTTTGCCTGCAGATAAATCCACTCGAATCCATAGCCCTGATTCACACCGTTGCAGGATGGAAGAATCAGATCTTTCAGATCACTGCCATTTTTCACATCTTCTGGGATTATTACTGAGGGTGCCAGTCAAGAAAGGTTTTGTTCCTTATTTCTGCTTGGGATGCCTACCTGTCTAGTAAGACAGGCATTTGCAATCTGTTTTCATGCAGGCACTTTCTTCTAAAGAGAAAATTTCCCAGCAAGAAACCTCTGTTTTCCCTTTCTTACAGGGAGTTTTATTTCATTTGGGGTGGTGGTGGTTCTTGGTTGTTTTTGTTTGGCGTTTTTTTGTTTGGTTTTTGTGTGTGTGTGGGGGGGGGGGGTTGGTTTGTTTTTTTTTTGGCGTTTTTTTTTAAAAAATAACTTAAATTAATTCCATATTTCACTTTTTAATTAAGATATATTTGAATAAAAAAATAATAAA
>JAOXNO010000020.1:8746604-8764543 GCA_028565335.1 Limnodromus scolopaceus
AATATAAAGCCTTTATTTACTTTATTTTTCTTTTTTTTTTTTTTTTTTTTTTTTTTGTTTTGCTTCATCTTTAAACCCTTTCCTCTGCTGCTTTGTCCTTTATTTTTCCTTTCTTTTCTTTTTTGCTTCAACCTCATTTCGAAGGTCTGGCAGCTCAAATCAGTAATGGGTTTTCCTGCTGGACAGCTTTATAATTGGGACTGCAGAGTTCTGAAAGCATGCCAGATGTGTCGTCATCAAACAGCAAAGACCTCATTAAAGCCCAAGTTGTAAGTGCATGTGTATGTTTTCAGAGGAACTTTCCCATTAATGGCTAGTAGGTGTCCAGGAGCAAAGATCATTGTCTCTTTTACGGCTGGCCTTTAAATAAAGGATTTTTCTTAGTGAAGTGAAATAATTTCCTTTGTCCCACTGTATTTTCCATTGTAATAGGGACTTGTCTATATCATTTGGCTTCTGAAGTGGTGCTTGATATGACAAGAAACCACTCTCCAAATGCTAATTGTCCTTGGGTTGCATTATTTATGCAGGAGAAGTAAAGGTGGGATGTTCCACTTTTTTTTTCCCCTCATGAACGTTTCTTTGGTCCTTCAATGTGATAAAGCAACCTCTCCCTTCATACTGCATATGGCTGAGCTGTAATATTTATCCACAAAAAATTAATTTTATTTTATTTTATTTTTAAAAAAGAGAGGAGGAGTGTCTAATGATGTCTAATAAAATAAATAAATAAATTTCTTTATGAAGAAATCTGAGAAGATTGTTCTGATGAGCTTGTAATGAAACAGAATGTTCAGATATTTCCATTTCAGTACAACTTTTTTTGTATCATTTTAAAGCTGCTGATAGCATATAAAATCAAACATGAGCATTGCAATGAATCATTTCACTTTCTTTGAAAAAGCAAGTTTCAAATAAAAATAATTACTATTTTATTTCAGACACCCATTCCCAAGTAAATTTCACATTTGTTCTATTATTGTTATCCAGTTAAAAGACTGAAAACAATGGAAATAACGTGGTTTCTTGTGAAACAGGAAATACATTTGCAGCGAGGCTCTAATTTTAAAAGTAAATTGGTCAAAATGTGAGCAGACAATTTTGTAGATATGTGAAGTGGGGTTCACGTCACCTGATCTTAGACATGAATAATTCTAAGAAAGTATGTAGACTATCTCTGTGATCAGTGGGAAAGAATAGGTGCCAGGGATTCATCTCATGAATCTTAGAATATGATGAAGGTCTGATGAGAGGAAGCTCACCATTCTGCTACCAGGTATATATTCTGTTTCTTCAGCACAGAAATGTAAAGAAAGGATAAAAGTGAGAAAGATTTTGTTTTAATAAGAATATAGGACAGGACGGGTTCAGGGTACTTTACTTTAGTTCTTTTCTTGTTATAATTCTTCTCAAATTGAACAAGCTTTATATTACTTGTGTTCCAGTGCACCCAGTGCTGTTGCCCTGGACCAGACACCACATTCTGCTTGGTGCTCCATAACAGAAATCAGACTGCTGTTACCCTGTCACTAAAAGTGCCAAATGACAACCGCATGAATTGCCAGGTAACAGTGTCAGTTTCAGAAACCTCTGCTAGACTTAGTTTTACCATTTAGTACATATTAAGTACAAATGAAAATGTCATTCCTATCCTTAGGACCAGGACAGGCAAAACAAAAATGAGTTTCAGTGCGGAAAAGGATGTGTTGTCATTCCTTCTACATCATCCTCATTCTGACTTCAGATCTAGTAAAACAAAACTGCTCTGTAATGATTTTGCATTCACACAATAGCAAATAGCACCAGAAACTAGTCTATAAGCCTTAATAAAAGCATATGTATGATTCACAACAGAGGAAGATATGGTCCATTGCTTTTGTTGACATTGTTCTTTGTCTGTTTTCTTCTCTGTTTTGTCCTTATTCTCTCCTCTTTTCCTCAATCCAGTGGTGATTTACATCATTATAATTACGTGTTGTCTCCTGGCTACTAATAAGTCCAATAACCTGTCCAGCAATACAACAAAAATTATTAGCTGTAAAATGTTGCTCGATACAAGGAGAAGCATACTTTATTTTAAATATTTTTTTGTTAAAAAGCTGGTTTTCGAAGGCTTTCCTGTTAATGACTCCTTTGCCTCATCCCCTGAGGAAACTAACAAAAAAGAGGAAGAAAAAAACAAATGCCTACACAAAGGAAGAATGAAAATACAAAGAGGAAATCCAATACTGTATATTAACTCACAAAGAGAAACAGTGAGTAAAATGCTGAACTTATCATTGACTGGAATGAAAAAAGATTACTGAGCAAACCTATCCCTTCTGTCAATGCAGAGCTTTTCATAGACGTGCACCAGTAATTAATCTGGACCTACAAAATTACTTGTATAAAAGAAAGACTAACAGGAAAATCAACAAACCACTTCAAAATGGGATCATTTCTTTATTTTATACACTTGCAACTTTATTTTATAGACTTGCAACATGATAAAGGCTGAGATATTCAGCACTTTATTTGCCTTGGTCTCTACTGGTGAGATTTAACATCAGGATTCCCAAGGCCCTTGAGGAATCCCCGGAGCAGTGAGAAAGTCTGGGCAAAGAAGATTTACTCTTGGTGGAAGACAATCAGGTTAGAGAACATTTTAATAGACTGGACGTACACAAGAATATGTCACCTGATCGGATGCACTCACAAATATTGAGGGTCCTGGTCAATGTCATTGTGAGACCACTCCAAAAAATCTTTGAAAAGTCACGACAATTTGGGGAGATTCCTGAGGAAAAAAACATCACTCTTGTCTTCAAGAAGGGCAATCAGGAAGATTTGGGGAACTGCAGGCTGGTCAACATTACATCAGTCCTTGGGGAATTGATGGAGCAAATAATCATGGAAACCAAACACATAAAGGACAAGAAGGTGATTGGGAGTAGTCATTATGGATTTATGAAGGAGAAATCATGCCTGACAAACCTGATAGCCCTCTATGACTAAAAGGCAATCTTGGTAAATGGGGGAAGAGCTGTGGATTTTGTTTCTCTTGACTATAGGAAGGCCTATGACATCGCCTGCCATTGACAAGCTGATGAAATATGGACTGGATAAATAGACAATTAAGTGGCCTGAAAACTGCTTAGCTGTTGTTCGTAAAGGGTTTGTGATCAGCAAAGTCTATGGAGGCTAGTTACTAGTGGTGTATCCCAAGGGTCTATAATGAATGTCAATACTGTTTAAAATCTGTATTAATTAATTGACTGGTGGGAAAATGTACCCCCAGCAAGTTTGCATATGATAGGCAGTGGGCATAAGTGGAAATACAGGAAATTCCATTTAAACATAAGATGAAATTTTTTAACTTTGAGGGTGGTCAAACACTGCAATAAATTGCCCAGGGAGGTTGTGTAGTCTCCATCCATGGACATACTCTAAATCCCTCTGGACATGGTAGTAAGAAACTTGCTATAGGTGACTCTTTTTTGATCAGGGGGTTTGGACTGGGCAGTCTCTATAGAGATCTCTTCCAACCTCAGCTGTTTTGTGATTCAGTTACATTTCCAAGTGAGCAGGGGCTTTTGCTACCATTTCTTTTTCTCTACCTATCTCAGACATAGGTTAAGGGGCTGGGCAGGGAATAAACAGACCACATAATATGCTCTGGAGTGTTATTAATCCACAGTTCATAAATGTTAATTACTTTCCTGCTCATGGCTAATCCAGACAGAGAAAAGTGGCTCTGAGTTTTGAAGATAAATCCTTACCTTCATGGCAAACCCAAAGGACTCTGAAGCATTTTGGAAAATGACATGTTAGCTTCAACACCAATTCTGCATCAGGATGTACCAGCACAGATTTATGTTCCTGAGAGGCATCCCATTTATCACATGATCTGCGCTCAAGATCCCACTTTGCATAGGTTTTTCCACGAAAATTAAAGTCATGTGAAGATTGAGAATGTAAAGGGGAAAAATATCAAGAGACACTCTGTAAGGTAAACAGACAGATACCTCCTGTACCTGTTCTCTCAGTGTCCATTTCAAATCCTTTCAATTGTTGCTTTGTCATGTGGCCCATGTTCTTTCAGAACAGACAGCCCTTCTTGTGGACCAGGACAGTTTGGAAGACACCCAGAATTTATGGACTTCCCTGAACAATCTGAGAAACATAATTGCTAAAAGCTCATTCAGGAAAACAGATGGGTGTCTACTCATATCTAAATATAAATTTAAGTAATAAATAAATAGAGGTAATTTCAACCAATAAAGGTTACACTTTCCCAGTAGTTTACATGGAAAGAGAGAGAGAAGGAGAGAGATATCATATTGATATGATGAGCTGTATAAAAAGATGTGTGGCCAGCAGGTCAAGGGAGGCGATTCTGCCCCACCACTTTGCTCTGGTGGGACCCCATCGGAATATTGTGTCCAGCTCTGGGACCCCCAACATAAGAAGGACATGGACCTGCTGACGCAGGTCCAGAGGAGGGCCATAAAGATGATCAGAGGGCTGGAGAACCTCTCCTATGAATCGGGGTAAAAAAGTTGGGCTTGTTCTACCTGGAGAAGAGAAGACTCCAGGGAGACCTTATAGCATCTTCCAGTACCTAATGAGGGCCTACAGGAGAGATGGGGAGGGACTGTTTATGAGGGACTGCAGTGGTAGAACAAGGGGTAATGATTTTAAACTAAATGAGAGGAGATTCAGACTAGATATTAGGAAAAAATTCTTTACTGTAAGGGTGGTGAGACACTGGAACAGGTTGTGTGGAGAAGTTGTGGTTCCCCCCTCCCTGGAGGTGTTGAAGGCCGGGCTGGATGGGGCTTTGAGCAACCTGGTGTCATGGGAGGTGTACCTGCCCATGGCAGGGGGTTGGAACTAGATGATCTTTAAGGTGTCTACCATTCTTGGTTGATTGAAGCTTATTCAGCCTGTACTTATTTATGTACACGTGCATACTTTTGTGTGGACCTATACAAATACATGCAGATACATATAACTGTGTACATGTGTATACATAAGGAAAGAAATACACCATGCAAACATCTCAAAGAGTTATAATTAATGCCTATTCAGACTACTACTTATGTGACTTTGTGCATGTTTGATCATTAGGGATAGTGTTTTTCAGTATTTTTATGTTTTAACTTTTCCTGTCTCTCAAAAAGATGAATATTTTGTTGCGACAAAAAAAGAAATATCAGAAATTACCACAGCAAAATGAAGGCATCGCAAACACCTTAAATGTCCAAGTCCAAGAACTGATAACACAGGAGAGGCTTGCTTTTGTTGCACTGTAATTTTAAGGAAAGATATTTTAATAATAATAATTTAACAGGGGTCAAATTCTTGTGCAAATGGCCATATCTTCAACATGTTTATCATTACAATGTTCATGCAATGTTCAGAGTTGTTTCTGCTTTTGGACTGCCAGTTAATGCCAATATTTCCTTTTTATATTATTTATACATAAGCCACAAAGGAAGCAGGGACAGTGGGGAGTAAGGATCTGACTTAGTATCTTGGACAAAAACTGAGGCTGCTTTCTGTAAAATACCATGACTAGATCAGTTATAGGTTTCCAGATAGCCTTACAAATGGCTGTTTCCAGTAACCCAAGCCCATTGCACCCTGTCAGTAAATGTTAATTCCCTAAATCTTTTGTCTTTGTTGTCAAATATAAGACGAAAGCTTGGTCGAAAACAGAAATAAAAAAGAATTGCTAACCATAAAATATCCATGTCTTTTTTTCCATTTTAAAACATGTTTTGCACTAGAGAAACATCACAGTCAAAAATCCTATTCTTTTGCATGTATTCAAAAGCTTGAAAGCAGTATTTCTGGAACGGCTCAACCCAAGAGACATTCCCAGTGCTTGTAGGAAACGGAAGTTCATCTGAACCAGGTACAGCCAACACTAACAGTGTGTTAACTGAATATTCCAATTATGAGTATTCTGGTTTGTCTGGAATAGAAGGTAAAATGTAAAGAAAATTCATAAAGGCCTCAAGGAAAAATTATGCTGTTTGCAGGGCTCATAATAACAAAACAGAGAACTTTTCAAGTGTGTTAGGAGTAAAAGAGATCCTAAGAGTAGAAAATTTCCATTAATAAATGGCAATAGACAAAATGATAATAAGGATGCACGAAAAGATACATTTTATGTGAAAAGTTAGCTTTCATATTTGAAAGAGACAACGTGAAGCACTTGTATCGAATGAGGTCAATGAAGTACCTTTCAGTCCAGTAGTAACTAATAAAGGCAGATAAATATTCTTCCTAGGCATAGACATTTACAAATCAGGGGGGCTGAAATTCTCATCTCGAGAACCTGAGAATGGGCCTTAAGTGCCCATCTTCCTGTTAATGGGAATCTGTAATAGTTTTTTTGAAAAAAAAAACCACCCTAGCATTCCAGAAGCATAACACTATTGTTCCACTATTATTAAAGAAAAAAAAATAGTTAGATGTCAATTCTGGGTAAGACAATGGAAATTTTACAAGACGCTCAGTAAATAGAAAATTAAAGTGGGAGAATATAATCAAAACCAATAATAATAGTAATGAAAAAAAAGTTTTATGGAAAATAGGTCCCGTAAAGCAAACCTGATTTTATGTTTAGAGGTGCTTACAAGTTTCTTGGTAAAAGTAATTCTACAGCTATGCTATATGTTATAGTATGCCTTATTTCAGCACACCATTTTGATTAAAAATATGTACTTCAGTGTACCAATAAAGCACACACAGTTCTCTCTACTAGCCCAAGAGCTGGTTAACTGACAGCTGTGAAAAAAATTGTTACCAATGGAGAATCATCAGTGAATACTACAAGTTTAGAGAAAGGTTTAATGCTCATCAGCATTTTAAACAGGGAGCTGGAAGGAAATATAAAATCATTCCTGATAAAATTTACAAAAGACATCATATTTATCCTTCCATTAGCTAGTCGAGGGATAAATGCTAATGACATTCAAGGAGCCATAAAAAGGCATCTGCGTTGCTTGGTAAACCAGTCTCTGACACCTATGATATTTAGTTTTGCAGTATTTGGTTCTCTAAATGCAATTTTATATATGGGAACAGCATATGCACTCCAGACACAGAATGAAGCACAGGATGCTGGAAGCTGAAGACTTTGAAAAGGATAAGTGTAACGATGGTTTTAAGCGTAGCACTGACAGAAGAGAAGCTTGTGTGATCCTGGGATGCATAAACAAGGAAGAGGGGGAAGGAGTGAAGAAAATACTTTATTTCAGCATTCAGTGTTCATAGGACTGATAGTAGAATATAATTGTGACATCTGCATGAAGAAAAATAAGGAGTTTATTAAGAAAAAATGAGCTGGGTGCAGAAAAGAGTCATGGAAATGATTTCAGGTCCAGAGAAAATGCTTCACAGAGAGAGACTTAAAGAGCTCAATCTGTTTAGCCTATTAAAATGAAGACTGAGAGGTGACTGCAGTACAGCGTATCAGTACCTTCACAGGGGAAGAATGCTGGGTATTTATGGGCTCTTTAATCTAGCGGGGAAAGGCACATCAAGAACTAATGGCTGGGAGCTGAAGCCAGACAAATTCAAATTAGAAATTAGGCACAACGGAGGAGATGATTAACCAGCGGCACAAACTACTGAGGGAAACAGTGTTTTCTCCATTGCTTGGTATCTTCAAAATCAAAAAAGAACTTTTTTCAGATGTGTTTTGGCTGAAGTCTTATTTCTTAAGGAAAAGACATAGTTCAGCCCAGGTTTGTGAATGGTTTAAGTGGTACAGGTGAGTGGGAAATCTCTCTTTACACACACTGAGGTGTCCAAAAGCTGAGTGAACATAGTTAGCACAGTCATGACTCTGAGCTAATGGATCTAGCCCCCTTATTACTTCTTCAGTCTCAGTAGCCTCATTTTTGTGCTTTCCAGTTGGCACAAGGAAATGCAGCTTGTCTTTTTTCTGTGAAGCACCCTACAGAAATACCCTTTCTTGTAAGTGAGGAGGTGTTTTATACCCCTAAAGAGATACAATAATAACATAACTTTGTCCTGGTACAGCATCAGAAATTTTGTTTCTGGATTTATAGTTCACAGAGCTCAGCCTGCCAATTTTAAGGGCAATTATTCTACTTTAAAAGTGTATATATGTATATGTGGCATTAAGTGATTGAGTTCTAGATCTCTTTTCTGAGGTTTTTTGTTTGCTTTGATTTATATATATATATTTTTTTAACAAAATTCAGGGGAAGATGGGAGACAAAACACAAAGGAACAAGAAAATAAAAGTTACAGGTGAATGCTTCTTAAAATTCATCAGACTGTAAAAGAGAGAGATGCCTTCTTTATGAAAATCTTGACTATATGAATAAAATGTTAGCTGTGTTGCTAGGGTTTTGGGTTTAAGCATGCCAGCATGCTAAATAAAAGGGCTATGACCATTTTCTCAACAAGTTGTTCTATAGGAAACCTATATAGTCCAATGCAGAAGTGCAGCATGAGTTTTAATATGCTGCTGGACACCTGCTATGTTTCTGTTTACAAGCAGGCACTTCACAGAAGCTAAGACATGTACTTGGCTTATTAGCCTGGAAGTTATCAGAGATGATGGTTACATAAAGAGTGTGCCAGCTGCAAGGTTAACCAGGAGCTAAGGGGGACTTCAATTCAACATAAATGACACATCAGTCACAGCTATTCATTGTCAATAAATGAATGGCAGCTGCAGTCCCTTCCTGTAACACTGATGGTCTATATGGACTGCATCTTGTGAGGTTTTGTATTTGCTGTAATTATTCTATGTGATGTCTTCTCCTTCTATTATTTCCTAGTGGATGTTATTATTTTTTTTTTAAACAGTGAAAGTGATGAGGGTATTTCCCATGCCAAATAAGAAACATAGTCCACATATATCACAGAATCACAGAATTGTAGGCATTAGAAGGGAACTTCAGAGATCATTTAGTCCAGCCTCCCTGTCAAAGCAAGTTCAGCTAGATCAAGCTGGACAGGAACATGTCCAGGTGGGTTTTGAATATCTCCAGAGAAGGTGACTGCACACCATCTCTGGGCAGCCTGTTCCAGTGCTCTGGCACCCTCAAAGTAAAGAAGTTTTTCCTCTTGTTCAGATGGAACTTCCTGTGTTCCAGCTTCTGCCTGTTGCTCTTTGTCCTGTCACCAGGCTTCACTGAAAAGAGTTTCACCCCATCCTCCTGACACCTGCCCTTTAGATATTGATAGGCATTGGTGAGATCCCCTCTCAGACTTCTTTTCTTCAGGGTAAACAGAGACAGGTCTCTCAGCCTTTCCTCATAACAAAGATGCTCCATTCCCTTGATCATCTTCATAGCCTCCACTGGACTCTCTTCAGTAGTTCCCGGTCCTTCTTGAACTGGGGGGCCCAAAGGTCCCTTCCAACTCCTATAATTCTGTGATTCTGTGATTTGTGGTGCAACTTTAAAGAAGAAACCCAGTCCTGTTCAAGAGTTGCTTAAAAATTAACTCAATGTCCAGCTGCTTAATGAGTTCACTGTTTATGGTTACCATTTCAATGAATAGTAGTATTTATTACATTTCAGATTTGTAGACAAGCAAAGTGTAAATGAATCTGACTTCTTTTTTTGCCTTCCACTGCATTAGAAGGGATTTTTTTGCAGAATGGCTTTTTAAGATAAATATTGTGCTTTCCCCATTTTTTCCAGTATTCATGGTAATCCAGTTAAAACAGTTGATGTAAGGTTATAAAGAAACAGTAAACATCAGATCATGATGGGAACATGATTACATCTGGAGTCCCCAATTTGGTCTCAGTCTCCTCTGAGCTATATCCGTACCAAATACATAATGCAACTGTGACACTGAAGAGTTTACAGCTGAAGTAGAATTTACTATTGTTAGACCTTATCCAAAGGCCAGTAATTTCTACAGGAACAGATCTTTGATATAAAAAGGTTTGGATCAGGATTTCTATCAGAATTTACAATTACAAGCTTTACTTTTGTGAAAAGTCTTTGTGCCACGTGGACCCTCAGGATGTATTTTCGATGGCCTAAAGCTTAGACTGAAAAGGCGAAAAAAATTTACAGGGTGATAAATGTTATCAACGTTTTTTTATTTAGTTTTTTTTTAAATGTCTCAGGATTTTCAGTAGCAGTGAAAAACACTTGAATCAGTTTCTCCTTGTTTCTAGCCTGTTCCATTTTATAAGCCCTCATGCAGCTAAATTTTCCAAGGACTAAGGCACATCCAATGTATTCCTGAATAATGAACAACTGCTTTAAGTCTGAGATTAGCTATACTGCAGCAATCTGGTGTAAAAGCCTTTGAATTACCAAAAGAGAAGGTGATGAAACTATACACGCTTCAGTAAAAATTTGCCTAGAATTCTCAATTTTCTGTGTGTTCCAATAAAATGAAAGTTTTGTAAGAATATTACTATTTTATTTTTTATTTGTTTTATATTAACACATATCATTCATTATATAAAACACAAAAGCATTGAAGAATAGTCTGTATAGGGGATTGTGGAACTAGTTTTATTAACCTTAAATTTTGTTTTAAAAAAAATTAGAAAATATAAACCAAATCAATTAATTACAACAATTTGACTAAGTTTCCTTTACAAAGATGTGCTTTTACTGCAGTAGCAGACATTATAACAAGCAGAACAGCTGCAAGGTGCAGCTTGGGCAGTTCAGGCTAGACAGTGGAAAAATGTTTTATACTGGGAATTGTGCAACACTGAAGAAAAGCACCCAGGAAATTGAAGGAGTTTCCATCCTTGGATGTTTTCAAGACCAGGTAAGCCATGCCTGACCTAGTACAATGCTGGCAACTGTCCTACTTTGAATAGGCAGCCAGACTAGAGACCTCAAAAGATGTCTCCCAACCAATACCTTTATGATTCTATAAGTAGCTAAATAATTGCAACATGTAATGGATCACTTCTTTTTTTCATACTAAATCTGTTAATCAAGGCCCACTAAGTGATCTGAAATGTTACATTAAAGACTCTAAGCCCTTTCAATTCAGAGCTCTGTCTCTTATATTGCTTCATAGAAAGCATTAATATTTTTTCTGAACAATTACTAAATAATCTGGATTTACAAGTGACTTTTAAGACCAGTAAAAAAATTTTTTACAGAAACATAGAATCATTTAGGCTGGAAAAGATCTTTAAGATTATTGAGTTCAATCTAACATTGCAAAGTCCACCACTAAACCACGTCCCTAAGTACCACATCTATACGTCTTTATATATCTCCAGGGAAGGTGATTCAACCAATTCCCTGGGCAGCCTGTTCCAATGCTTGACAACCCTTTTGGTGAAGAATTTTTTCCTAATATCCAATCTAAACCTCTCCTGGCGCAACTTAAGGCTGTTTCCTCTTGTCCTATGGCTTGTTACTTTTACATGTGTTTGTTTTATTTTATCTTGGGTTTACTAAAAAATAAATTGTAGTCTGAATAAAAATAAAGTTTTAGTGTCAATTTTATTATGATACCATATTTTGACATATTTAAGAATGAAACATTATGGCTTTCCATTTCCAAAATATCATTTTCTGTAATTCCCTTCAAAGATTAATCCTCTCCTTCCTGCTGCATCTTCAAATGAAAGAAAAAGTTGAACTTTTTATTTGAATATTTTCTTCAATCTTCAGCTTGCAGTTCTTTTTATTTTGTGTATGTATATGTGAATGAAAATAAATGATAATAGTGAAAACAGTTTCCCACTGATACTTTTTCGTCCTCTCCAACTCTGTAGTTTTCTATTTCAACCTTCAAGTAAAAAACAAAGAATAATGTGTATTCTTACTCTTTTACCAATTGGTTACTGATTACATTAATCCAAAATACTACTTGTTGACCTAGATTTCACAAAGACTAGTTTCTTTACCAGACTGACTTGGAATGTGACCTTAAAACATGTATATCCATCTTTTTAAAAAAATAAATGGTAGTACTTTCCCATCACAATATTTCAAAATTTGTAAGTATAGAATGCTTAATAGTATATAGTTATTTCTAATTTGCATCAGTAAGACTCTCCTAAATATAGTGCTTTTACTGTGATTTACACCATTGTTTCTGAGCTCTGAATCACCACCATGTCTATATTTATGGTTTACACAGTCCCTGTGGGTGTATGTAATTTTTACAGTTGAATAAAAATAGCAGATCCCTACTTAAAGGACCTTATCATCATAGATGCTTAATTACAGCTATGTTAAAGTAACCTCCGTGGTGGCCCATGAGCCACAGTAACAATAAATAAAAGGACTGTAAAGTGAGTAGCTTCTTCCAAAGGGAAATGTCAACCTGCACATGGAAATGTCAGTAGTGCAATAACATTTCCTGCTGCAGCACAAGGCACTGAACAGGAACAGAGCAGAGAGAAGAGCTGGTGTCTTTCTGAAGAGGCTGTGGACAGACAGAGATGTCTGTCCTCTGGGAAAAGGAGAAACAACTAGATGGGAGATCAGAGCTACCCATGGAAGAAGTGGACTTCCATAGTGAGTCAAACTGCAGACCCTGGGCCTGACCGCTGGAATAAAGCTATTGCATCACTTTGACATCAAAGCCCCTTTTAGGAGCTATTTATTTTCATTTAGACTCTGCACACTCTTCTCAGGAAGCAGGAGAGATTTTCTGTCCCCAGACAAGTTCCTGTTGCTGCAGCAGATGCCTCAGTGCTGTCAGTCAAAAGAGAGTGGACTTAGTAGAACTTCACATCCCTGTGCCTTCTGGTCTAGGCAGTCTCTGTTGGTTTTGCCTGGTAGGATGAGAACACAGTGGCAGTAACCAAGTATCCTGCAGTGGAAGCTTTGTACAAAAAAACCCCAACAACTTATTTTTCTGCAGTCAGTGAGTATATCTGCAGTATTTCATTGCTTTCTATCATCCTGCTGGCATCTCCTATAAAGTCTAAACCATGGTTTTGACTTTGTTCTGGGTCCAGTTCGATTTTGTCCAGACTCCAGCAACATAGGCTGCACACACAACCCTTTGGTCCTTGGTTTGCAGTAGCAGAATCCCCTGGGCAGGGCAGCTTCCCCCTTTTGCTTGGGACTTTAGTTCTCCAATCCCTTGTTTGTTTGGATTTTTTTGCAGAAAGAGGTCTTCTTGCTTTATTTCTTGAATCTGAAAGAGCATATCTAATGCAGTGTCTTGCTTTAATGAACTCGGTGATTATCTCTGATCTCAGGGCAGCTCTAAGAGCTCTTGGTGTAGTACTACCAATGTACAGACCAGTCAGACCTCAAAGAAAATGGGAACCTGCTGATTCTAAGCATTCATTGAACTTAGTAACTGTAAAAAGCTGAGTAGTAGTAGCTGTGAGAAGGCAAGTGAAATTTAAGGAACTGTCTATGACATGGATGGAAACATGCTCAGCCGCAGCCCTAGGGATGACTGTTAGTTTAGCTTATATGAAGAAATGGGACTTACACAGGGATTACCAGACTGAAGGTATGAACCTGCGTCGTGAAATCTAAACAGTATTGTATTATATACAACACGTAAATGACAAAAACCACACCCCACCCTCTGAGCAACTGCATAAGGAATATGATTCCCTCTGCAGATGGCTTTAGTAGCAAATAGAAGTTGTTGCACCTTTCTTTCCTTTCCCCCCACTAGCTGAGCTGGTTCATAGGTGCAGTGAGAATCAGACCATGTGCTCAAGGGGAAATCAAAGGTGAAATCAAACCCAGAAAATGCCTCTGGCCCTACCCCTCTGGTCTGTAACACATCATATTACGAAAAGATTCCACTTTTCATCTGAGAAGAACTAACCTTTTGACATTGCTCACAGATGATACCTGCTACCAATGTCCTTTATCATTTTTAACTGCCAGACCCCTAACCTGAAAAAAGGACTTCATTTTCCCAGCAGTGGTGAAACTCTTATTTTAATTCCTTCTCCTCCCCTCCCCAGCTCCTTTGCATCTTTTCAATTTACAAAATACTTTGGGATCATTCTGGGATAAAAGCTCCATGCAGTATAACTGTATTAGCTTGTAAAGCAAACACAGAAAAAAATGGCCTTTTGGTCATAAACAAGCTGTCTGCAGATTTTTCATGTGCAATCTATGTACTGGATCTTATTCAGGACTGCAAGATGTGGTGGTTTGTTTTGTACCGATGGGCACTGTTGCCAGTGATTCCATCCCAATATAGATGTTTGCAATACACATCGTGTGTCAGTCTCTTCAGTCAGTTGTCGGTAATAGAGTTTGAAAGGCATATAGTGACAGTATAAATGCATATGGTATATCTGCGTATATCTGCATACCATATATGGTATATCTGCATATTTTGTTAGAAGGCTGATGAGTCCTAGCTGCTTAGCATGCTACATGGACTCCCATGCAACCTGCATTTTCACCAACTCTGGCTCCCAAACTGGAAATAGAATCTAGCCAAACTGGGCTCCCTTTACTGTCAGGTGAGAGAAGTCTGGAGGGCAATTCATCTGACCTGGCTTTGACTTTTATCTTAGAATGGGATGAACTTCCCTCTGTATTTCTCTCCATAAACTATGAAAACAAGCCTCAGGTGATTATCTTAACACTTAGAGATCAATTCAATTGCTTAAATGTAGGCCCTGGGCTGTTCTGGCCGACCTCTAGTTTCTGGCTACAGAATAGCTTTGATCCTGTGTGCTATCTGCTGGCCCTTTTAGCTGGCTCTGACAGACTGGAATACCGCAAGTGGCCCTAGATACTTGTGCATGGACAGCTGAAAGTCTTAGGGGGGGGACTTTTTCAGTAGACCACAAACAGGTAACTAAGGTGACTTAAATTGTGGTAGGGTATGACATCTGGCCTTCAGTGACCAATGCAAAAAAGTAGGCATCTCCCTGAAGTCCTGTGCCACATGGTCCAGCTCTGTATGGATGTCTCCAAAATGCAAGGACATTGCAAGTGTTGTCAGACTTCTATTTTAAGGCAACTGACTCAAGCCACTATATATCTAAATTTAGGTGTTTACATGGGAGCTAGATGTCTAAGCTTGGAGAGCTATTGGTTGACCAGATATAGACATTTGCTTCATTTCTTTCTAAACCACTAATTGTATTGACTAGACCTCTACTCTCTATAATGGGAACTTGGGCATTTATCTCACATGCAGACATCTAAAATTAGGTGTCTTAATCCCTGAGCCAAATCACACCACTAACTTTTAGATTCCTAATTAAGATAAATTAATTGAAAACTACAGGACCTTTGTACCATTTTTGATCCTTCTTATGCTTTCATTTGCCCTCAGTTGGAAGGGGAGTATGACCGTACTGATTTCTTCTGTCCAGAACTTCGATGATTTGCAGGAATTATAAAAAAATCAGGCACTTTTCTTGTGCTTCCTTGAAAAAATGTCAGTTTTATGTACATGGAGATTTGCTTTGTCATTCTGAATGGTCATGAAGTACCAATCAAAATTTCAAACCGTGGATTGCTCTGTTCCCTCATCAACCATGGCTAAGCAACAGAAGTATTAAGACATAGCTTTGACCTTTATCTATGGATAAATTCCTTATTACTATGGAATAAGTAGCAATGGTAGCTTATTTACTCCACTTCGCTAGTAGTACTGGCCAGAACCGGCTGAGGATTTGGGTATCATTTCTACCAGAGTTTCATGCCAACACATACAAATCCTCTTAAGTTTGAACAATAGCATGTGAATCAGATCTGCTTTGGCTGCTCTGGGGTAGAGAATGAGCAAGTGTAATTTTCAGTCCTTTTCACTTGCCTACGTTGACTTTGTCTTGTTGAAAAAGTTTGCTAATCCTTTTGGGTTTGGAGTATTTTTTTAAAGAAATACTGGAATATCATTTGTTCCTTTATTAAATAAAGGAGATGCAAAGGATTGCTTACCAGCTACAGATAAGTCTGGTGAAGTTGAAAGACTGTAACCACCACATGAATACTAAAAATGTGCAGGAAACAGAATACACAAGGGACAAGATCGGATGGAAGTGGCAAAAAGTTTTCAAAAGATTGTATGAGAACTGAAAACACTCCTTGCCTAATTTGAGGTAAATTTTGTCTCCCCTCAGAAAAAATCCTCTGAAAATTGATGGTTTCAAAACCAGCCAGTGTTTATCTACAAGTTTCTTGTAGATATCTACAAACTTACAAGTTTCTTATGTTTTCAGAAGTACAGGATATGATTTCTTCAAAGTGTCACATATTTTCCATTTCAACAGCTATGGAAAGTAGTGAAAGTACTTCTATTTCCATTTTACATGAAAGAAACTGAGACAGAGAGGGCCAAACCAGAAAGGCATTTAACCTCCTACTTCCTTTTGAAATCATCATATAGCAATATATTTGGAGACATAGCAATAAAGTTTAAAAGCAAGACTCGGAGTACTCACTTTCACATCATAATGGCTAAAAATCAATTTCATTGATTCTATGCTGGTTGTTGAGCAGGCAGAGCTCCTGATTCTCATGTCAGAGGTTCTGTGGGAACTGTTCAGGAGTCATCTACCACCTGTAGACATTTTGGTGATGCTTCTGCATAGTAAAAATGTCCCACTCCTTGCATTGGGGCCTAACCCCCCACTCATCACACTCAGTATACGATAGTAAGATGCCACCTGGAGGGAGACAAAAGGTCTCTCTCCAAGATATGAAAAATGTTATTGAGAAGATTGTCCATTCAGAGGCTCAGTTCTTAAAAGTAGAATGATGTTTAATTCCAAGTGATAAACTTAATGGCCACAGCCAAATCTTTCCAGAAAATACAAGCACAAACTGGTCTGTACTAATTAGCTGAGGGCCTGGTTTTGTTGGTTTTCTCCCTTGATAGGGACAATAGACACATTTCAGGTTGTGTCTTGTATAATGGAGTGGTGAGAGGCATTTCATGTTTAGAATTTTTTTGGTGAAATCTATGTATGTGATGGGCCTGACTGCCCTCTAATGCCTCAAGCCAGGCAACTCGTGATTGTCCCGTCCTTTCCAAGTTCAGGCATCATGGAAATTTGCAGTGAGATTTGTATGTCTCTAAGCTTAGACAATCCTTTGAAAACAGCTTCCTGGAATTTAAGGTTTTAAGTTCATTCAAAGCCCCATTTGGACACTGAAATAAACACTCTGGACCACATCTCAAGTGCTTTGCTCAAGGTCATCTGAGAGGAGTTCAATGGAGCTTGGAAATGAGCCCAGATCTCTGCTTAACTCTAGCCATAGATCCATCCATTTTCATTCCATAACAGCATAATAGGGATTTGGAAAACTATTCTAAAACCTTGAGAACAGAATAGATATCAAAATCCTTCTGTATGTATTTAGAACCATCCCACAGATTTCAGTGGAGGAATATATTCTTTCTTATGGCAAATTAAATCATTAAAAACCTATAGAAATCTAGAAATCTCTCATTATTTGTCAAAGTAAGTATGGTTTTCTCATCAATATTGTAGAGATACATGTAGAGGGTTAAAAGCGACAGCTCAGTGGTCTGGAATTAAATCTGTTGCAGGTATATAATTTAGTGTGACGTTAATTGGTTAGTGGGGGAGCATAAATGAGGAACACAATGCGTATACATTGGAATTTTTTGTTAAAGAAGGAACACTGGAAATGCTAACCTCAGCAACCCAAAATCAAAGAGGGTGGGGAGGAAGAGGAGGGAAAAAAACCCAAAAACCAACAAAACCTTAATACAGAGGACAACTAATCAATTGTGTCTCATTTCTTCAGGAAGAACTTTAGATTAGTTACCAGGGTTTAAGAGTTTCAGATGGAAGCGATTAGCTCAGCTCTGAAGTTGTAGGTTTATCTGATTGTGAGTTGCTGCAGATCAGCTCATCTTTATAACTGTCTATGTGCTCTCCTGATCTGGGGCAAGTAGAAGGCAACTGAACTTTATTTGCATCAGTTACTCACCAGTGTCATGGTTTCAGCCAAATTTACCAAAACCAGACTGACAGACGGCCCTTCCCTCCA
>JAOXNO010000020.1:8767071-8784370 GCA_028565335.1 Limnodromus scolopaceus
CCCCACCCAAGAAAAACAGAGAGGAGAGGAAGACATAAGGAGATTTAGAAGATTAGGATGAACTAAACTACTTTAATGAAGAAATTTAACATTAAAATCAAAAAGAAGGAAATAATGAAATAGATACAATATATACAAAACTGTATCAAGCTCGCAGGATGAAGTCACCAGCAGGCACTGGGGAAGTCCCAGACTGGACTCAGTGATGGATGGGAACGGGGTTCCAGCTCTGGGGTCAGGAACACATGGATTGGGATCAAAGGCAGATGAACAGACAGAGTCCTCTTCGGATGTCGGCCATTGAGAGTTGACTCTTTGATCCCTCAGTTTTTGTATTAAGCATGGGGCAGATGGATGGCATACCCCAGTTGGTCAGGTTTGGATTACCTGTCTTGTCTGCTCCTCCCCACAGGTGTGACCCCTCTACACTTTTTCCGTTTGCAACCTTCTAACAGGGCAAATAACGAAACTGGCTGACCTTGGTTGCTATAGCAATAAGTATAAGCAAGAGCCTCTCTGCACACCATTTCTTGGCATGTAGCACAAACATTGGTCTTATCACTCTGAGAAAGAACAGTTTTCCCCACAATATGCCATTAATTTCAGAGAGTTAGAAGAGGCCTAGCTAAAACGTAAAATAACTAAACAGAAAGTTGGTTCTGTTTTACTTCAAACCAGGACAACCAGCCATGGAAGATAACTGTGGGAAAACGTGTAGACCGGTTGGTGCTTACATGAAGTGCTTTGCACAACCAATACTCAGACAGATACTCCAGCCTACCATAACACTTCAAGGAACAAATAGTGACACACTATGTCACAAGTCACCCAGTGGGTGACTTTATTGTCAGTGTGACTTTATTATCAAAACTGCGTGATCTGATGAAATATCTCAGCACTGTTTACAAATAAGCAATGATATAGATTGTGAACACATAATGTTTTCATGCCGTCTCAGTGGAGCCCAGGACCACCTGCCCTCTCTGATGGTGTTAGGTCAGGGTCTTTGTTTTTCTCCTCTCCATGACCCTACTCCGAAAAGATATCCCTTACAGACTATGGATGTTAACCTGAGAAACTGCATTCCATTCAGTCACAGGCTTTATAAGGGTCTCTACAGAAAGAAAACCTTCATTTCATATTTCTTCCTATTCATTGCAGTCATCAAGCTTGCTCAATTTTGTTTTCATTATCAATGAATTAAATTAAAATGAAAGTTATTTAAGGTAAAATGCAAGTAACCATTTCTTATTACTTTTTCTTATTTTGTTGTCCATGAGTTCTCTTTTGAGGCTGTTTTGGGGCCTAGAAATTCCTTCCAGTGGTTTTGCAGAATCCATTGCAACAAATGTTTTGCTGCAAAAAACTTTTCAGAAACTCTACCTGCACAGCGGAGCTTAAATTTCTGTACAGGATTGCGTCACTGATTCATACCTGCTTTTATTTGTCATTGAGTAAGCTCACATGGCAGCAATCAGCTACTGAAGTGTAAGCATTGTGTGGCTAAGTCCTAGCATTTTGAGTATGAAATTGAAGCCACTGGTGATCAACATCAGTAACAGAGCTGTTTATGCCAATTAACAGTCACCCAGAGTCCAGATACACCTTACATGACTCAATCAGGTGTCACATCAGGAACATCTCTCATGATATTCAGCAATCAGCAATCTTTAATTTTCCCATTCTCTGTTTCACTTTCACTAGCTAGCCAATACTGACTTGCAGTAGATATGTGACACGTAGCTAAGAGTCAGCAGAGTGGGTGAGATTTTATGGGAACTGAGGTGTCAAAGGGAACAGAGTAACTGGGGAGCACAGGCCATGAGGGACCATGAGGGATGTACCTCAGTCTGCTCTTGTCTCAGGAAACCTTGTTATATCACGAAAGTATTAACAAAACATGTACTTGAAATGGAAAAAAGAAGTACAAAAGCCTTCCCAGCATTGCACAACATCATTATCTAGATAAATGGATATCTGCAATTTGGGAAACAAAAAGCTACAAACTGTGGAATTTATGACCGGAAAAGAGCAGAAAATATAAAGAATATTGCCAGTGCCATAAATCTCTTCTGCCTTAATCGTATCATAGGATCATAGAATAGCAGGTTAGAAGGACCTCAAGGGTCATTTGGTACAATCTTTCTTGGCAAAAGCATGGTCTAGACAGTGATGGCCCAGTACTCTGTTCAGCTGAACCTTAAGCGTCCAATGTTGGAGAATCCACCAGTTCCCTGAGGAGATTATTCCAATGGGTGGTTGTTCTCATTGTGAATAATTTTTGTCCTATGTCCAATCAGAATGTCCCCAGGACTAACTTGTACCCATTATCCCTTGTCTTTTCCATGTGGCTCCTTGTGAAAAGGGAGTCTCTGGTTTTTTTGTAGCCACCCTTTAAATACTAGAGCACGGTGCTATGGTGTCCCCTAAGCCTTCTTTTCTCAAGACTGAACAAACCCAATTTCTCAGCCTTTCCTCATATGGCAGACTTCCCAGTCTTTTGATCATCTTTGTTGCCCTTGTCCGGACCCTCTCCAGCCTGTCCACATCTTTTTTATATAGCAGGGACCAAAACTGAGCACAATATTCCAGGTCTGGCATGACCGGCACTAAGTAGAGAGTGATAATGACTTCTGTATCTCTGCTGGTGATGCCTTGCTCATGCAACTCTAGCATCCTGTTGGCTTTCTTTGCAGTAGCAGCAGCACACTGTTCACTCATATTGAGTTTGTTGTCCACCAGGACCCCCATGTTCCTTTTGACAGAGCTGCTCCCCACCTGGGTAGATCCCAGCCTGTGCTGCACTCCTGGATTGTGTTTTCCTGACTTATGGTAGGGCTTGGTGTGCTGTTTGTGCTTCTCTCTGTTTTTCTCTCTTACTCTGTTTTTTAAGGCGTTAGAGGTAGAATTCTCTGGTTTGAGTATTCAATTGAGTACTCAGCTACTGACTGGATGATTAAGTCATTTCACCTTACTGCTGTGCCTCTGGGTTCTTTCTTGACTTTTGTGTTTGGGGTAGGGCCTGTCTCATGCATGTAATAGCTACTGCTATGGGACCTTGGTCTCTGTTCGGGATATTAAATGCTGCTACAATACAGGCATTAAGAGTGCCTGCAGTCAGGCACAGGTAATCTTACACTGAAAACTAGGGAAAAGAATAAATTCAATGCCCTACCATATTAATTTGCACAGTCGCAGTTTTGGAGATTAGTCTTAAATTATTTTGAATTGCAAATCCAGCTGTACTTTAATTATGATTACGACCTCTACTTTGTGGCACACAGTTCAATCTATATAACCACAGTCTATGGTAAATTTCTATAATGGTGCTGTAGATGACACACTATAACACAGAGCCTTGCCCCATGTCTGTAGACAAAGACATGCATGCACATGCACATTTTGACTTGCAACAACCTCCTAATAATGCAGATTTATTCTCCTTTGGTTTTGCTTTTTTGGCTTCCTTTCTCTCCAGATAGGGTGCAAGGACTCAGTGACTTGCTGGAAGAAATCTGTAGAGTATGTTAATTTCTGTGGAACTTAGGCGGCCTCATAAGTCTTAGAGATTAATAAGAATCTGGGAAGTATCTATCTTCTGGTGATGCTTTCATTTGCGCAGTAATAAAGCTCGCCTTTCTTGTTTAATAAAAACAATGAGGAAACAAATGGGTGTGCAGGCATTGGAACTTTTGAGGAATTAATTCAAAAGCACGGAGGAAAGTTTTTTATCATGCTGTAAGCACCAGAAAGGTGAAAATTACTCTTCCCTGGAGCTCTTACCCTCTGTGTGCCTTATCGCTAAGTTACACCAAACTTAAGGCAAAATCCTGAGAAGGTGCTATGCGTCTCTTCAAAACCGCTGATCGTTATCCTGAAAGGTGATGGGAATATTTCACTGAGACCACCAGGGGCTTGGGAGAGTCCTGTATGATTCATTTTTTTCCTTTTCCCATTGGAATGATTTCCTGGTTGAACATGCTCTCTGCATCCAAATGAAATTTCTATAGAAATTTTCAACTTCAGTGATAATTTTATGGGTTTTTTTCTTCTTTTTTTTTTTTTTTTTAAAGAATAAATTCTTTTTTGGTTTTGGAGAGATGGCAATCATTTTCCCTGGCTGTTCCCTTTATCCTCCCCCCCAGAAGGTTCTTGTCAATTTAACTTTTGGTGCACAGACCGGCAATTGACAAAAGCGGGAGCCTTGCAGCAGGCAGGGGGCCAGGGGCTGAACACCCAGCTCCCAACCAGCTCCCACCCTCCCTACAGCTCCAGCTGCCAGGGAGGCACAAACCCAAGTTGCTTAGCATCCCCACATCTCCTGCAACTCTGGCTGCCAGAGAGCTGGAGCAGAGTGAGAACTTGTAAAAGCAATTTTCTTACCCCTCAAAAAAAGAACTTCGGAAGTCAGCACAGTTTAATTTCATTTAGGCATCATGATTTAGAAAAAAAAGTTTCAAATTTTGTTTTGCCTAGATACACATTTATGCATTTATTATATTAAAAATGGCTTTGATCACTCAGTCTACATAGAAGAGGAATGTGACACAGATCTTCATTCAATATTAGATTGGTTTTATACTAGCCATCTATAGGCTCTGTTCTCAATTTTCATGTCTTCCAATAAATGTGTTCTTATGGCTGTCATAAGGACTTTGCACCTCTGACAACTGGTGGTGCGCACTGAGACAGTCCTCTGCCTGTGACCAAGAACTGCCTGAGTGTCTCTGCAGCCACCAGCTCCCAAGCTCAGTTTCAGCATGAATGCAGCTGCCTACAGTGCCAGGAATGAAAGGATGGAGCAATTACCTGCTGAGGGTCCTGAGCTTCCCTTGTACTGCTGCAGTGGCATTTGCTGGTCTCAGGAAATGTACTTATTCTGGGGTTTCTACAGGTGGAATTTCTCTTAGAGAATTCTGATCTATATGAAACCTAATTCGAGTAGTCCATTATTTTCACCACTTACAACACACACAGATGGGACTGTAATATACATAAGATTGTTGCTTGATTTTTGCTGCATGCAGAGATTGATGTCTTTCTGATTCAAAGATAGACTGGACGCATGGGTTCTGCTTCTCTCAGTCATTTAAGCTCCCTGTCCCTGAACGGAATTTTTTCTAAGTGGCAGTAAAAATTCATGTTTATTTTGTTGTGGGAAGTGCCTCAAAAACCTGAGAAAGAAATTCATTGGTGTATTATTCTTCCCTGCAGCAGCTTCATCCAATCTTTCTCTATTATACCTGCAAAAGACTATCTGATGGCCAGGCTTGTCCTGCGAGTTGCTGAGGTTTGTTCTAATTTCTTTGTTTTTGCAGCTGGATCCCATACCACCTGCAGCGTTTATCCTCTACATAATTCCTGTTGTGGCACCTTTAAGGATACTCCAGCTCAGTCTGGGTGGAGAACATGCAGAAGACTTTACACTGGTAGGAACACAGTTACAATCAGGAAATGTTATCTTTGCTTCTGTTTTGGAGTTGATATGATGGCACGGGTCTGGGTCAGGGTATTATGTTTGTAAGCATATTACAATGGATCTGTTTTGGGCCTGACTTTAACCTTCACTTAATAAAAATATGTTCTAGCCACAGGCTATGAGTTCTCATGACTAGTAAAGGTAGGGACCTTTGCAATGCAATAACACAGGAAGGAAATATTGTGATAGATAGCACAGCTTCTGCTCTCTCCCATCTTCTTGCACCCTGAAGTGAAACCTTTATTTTAAGGAATAAACAGTATGGAACTTAAATCAGTTTTTCTTTAATCAAGGCCACTTTTTAAATATTCTTAAATAAAATACTACTTAAACCGGGTAATTTTACATGAAGTGGGAGAAAGATAGTGCAAGAACCTACAGTATATCAGACTGAATTAGTTTTTCATGCTATGAGATGTAAACAAATCTATTTAATTAGAACACCTTGTTCTTTTTGCATCCAGAGTCATTTTTTATAACAGCAGAGAAAAAAAAAAAGTTTTGGCAGCAAATTTCTACAATATTAGAAAAAAGATCTCAAGTCTGTGTTTCCCTCACTAAAGCTGCCGTTTTTTCCTCTCTTTCTAATTGTTCTTTTAATTGGGATCTCTAAGTCAAGCCCCCCATCTCAAAGATGATCCCTGGGCCAGGTACACACATTTCTAGAGATCAGCTAGATGTGAAACCCTTCCTTTCTACTTCATCATTGGAGACAACAGATGTGTAGTCATGCAGGGGAAAGCTGGTCCCTGAAGTAACTTGTTTAGGTCATATATATGAAGACCAGAACTCCAGCCATGGGTTCTCTTGCCTACACCAAGGCCATGAGACCCTCATGCTTGCTCACCTCTGGTGCAATCTGTCAAAGTTTCACCATTATTCCACCTGTGTAACCAGAGACGTTAATGAATTTCACATTTTTGCTGCTATTTTCTCTCCTTTACAAAGTAAAATGAAATCTGGAACAGCAACAGGAGGAAAAAAAGTGAGGCTATGTGCTCAAGGGCTCTGTTCAACCCCATAAACTCTAAGATCATGTTTCTCTTTCCTCTCTAGTTGCCGCACAAGGAGCCCACTTGGCTGTACAGGCTCATTAGTCACAACAGAAAGGCAGCACAAGGTCCCACAGTGACAAGCTGCCACCTAAATCTAGGTAATGTGCTGGGCTAAAATGCTGTATTCTGGCTTGCAGCAGGATCTCAGTTCCTTGCTAAGGTGATGTTTCCATTTCTTTCTGAATTCTAAATGCGGATTTGCCACCTTTGTGTCCCATCCCTTCTTGGATTTGTATTTTAAAATATATAGTTTCCTGGCCACACATATGCAAAACCTCAAATGGGCAGTAGAAGCACTGGGTGGCATTATCCATAATGCCAGATCTCTAGATCCAGTTACCACATGGAGACTCTCAAGTGGGGTAGGCTGAGCTATTAAACACCAATGTGGATGACGTTCATCTCCTCTGTACATAGTAACCAGTTCTGCTGTACCAGACTACTGTTACGGGAAAGATTCCTTAACCATGTTGTGGTGGAAAGGTCTTGTGATAAGGACTGGGCAAAGAAAGGGGACAGATTCACTTCCTGAAGAACAGAAGCTCCAAAACAGTGTTCATTTGGGAGTGTCCCTGAGCTGCATGAATGGCAGCTGTATGCATGAATGTGGACTATTCCCGATAGCTGCCCCATAAAGACCCCAGAAGCTGCATTCTATGGCCCTGATTACTGGTGGGCAGCATTAATATTTTTCAAAAGGGGAGATGATAATTCCGAATTCAGACAAGAATTCATGATGCGGCATGTCACCTTGGTAAAGCGGAATCAGACCAGACCAGACCAGTAAAAGAATCTTTTGCGCTGGAACTGTACAGGGCTACAGGAATTGGCTTGTCATTTTAATCACATCCCTCAGGTCCTTCTTGTACCCTGTATTTTCATACAAAGCATGCAATTTTTCCCCGTCCTCCCCTCTCACATGAAGACCATCCAAACTTACCCACTACAGAAGAGCCTGAAGAAAATAAGTGATCTGACCAAGTGTCTGCATGGGGATGCACAGTGCAGTCAAGGAAGTACTTCTTCATCGCTTAATGCAGTTCTGATTTTTTCCTAGTACACTAGACAGTCAAGCTACAGCCTGATGCCAGAAGTCTGTGGAAGTAGATTAAATAGCAGTTTAGTAATCAGGAGATTTGAATATTGTTCCTATCCTGGCCAGAGACCTGCCGTGCCTCCTGGAACAAATCTCTTCTCTGCATTTCTTTTTTCTCCACCCACCTTTCCTTTGCCCTGCCCATTTACATGACCAGCTCTTCAAGGCAGTCTGTTGTTCCATACTGATCACCAACAGACCCCAGTCTCATCTGAGCTGTCTAGACACAATCGTTGCCGAAATAATAATAATCACACTGAAAGCAAAATGCCAATATTTTTGTACCGATGTGACGCCTGTTTTGTATTCCTCTGGCTTTGTCCCCTACATTAGTGATGCTTAGAGGCAAAACAAAAAGCTGATCATTTTACCACAGTTAAATGTTATTAACGACTTTTAAACAATTGTCAGCAAACTTAAGTGCTTGTGTAAGTGAGGGATTAATAGTGCCAACCTAATAAATATCTCAGATGCTGGCACACCACTTATGGGCAAACTGTCAGTGACGCCTGGCCTCAAAAGTCTCCATCTGGAGAAGCAGCCAAGCAGCACACAATGACACTCTTGTCTGAGCCATCCTTCCTGCTCCCATCCAGGATCCACAGCTCACTTTGTCAGTCCTCCAGTCTACTGTCTGTAATACAGCCTGTTCTCCTTCCCCATTCCTATCCCACCAATATTTTTCCCCTGATTGCCTCATACACCTCCCATAATATGCTGTCCACATCTTGTCTAGCACCTGCCCTTTTTTCTCCTGTCTCCTCCATCAGATACGTTTTCCAGGGAACACAACCACAGCACTGTGCTTGTGCATCAAGGACAGAAGAGACTTACAGAATCAGTATGATAACACTCAAACAACACATTATGCCCAACAGTAGAAATAGAAACCAGTGTGAGCTTATGGTGAAATCTGGGGCTTGAACAACACTATTATTAAAGTGACCCAGCATAATAAGGCAAGAAAAGTGATGTCCCTGTATTAGATTCTTCCCATTTGTGTGCCCTTTCCAAGCTCTGAAAAGGTAAATAAGTGTTGTTACATCCATTTCACAGGTCTCTACCTGCAAAACTTTGATGTAGAAATGTTGAGCTATTTTGTCCAGATTTATAAAAGATTAAATCACATCTTTCTGCATCATGATCACTGGTCTTTATTGCCTTTCTCTCTGTGATTGCTCATCTCTCAATTTTCTTTAATTCCCAGGAGGTAAGATTTTTTGTGAGAAAAAAGCTTGGTGTTTTTACGGGCTGCATGAGAAACAACATTTAATCAGATGATTTTCAAAACAAATCCCAAATGCCTTCCAGAAACTTATTACCTTCCCTATGGGCTTACTTCTGAGTACGTACCTCAGAAAAAGCACTCATTTGCTCTTCTCCTAGGTATCTTCAACCCCTGTCCCACACTGCCCCTTCTGCTTGGACCACATGCCTGAAACCTTTTCATTGTCCCTTAACTATATACCCACACAAACAGTGAAGTCACTTCTGCATTACCCCCAAGGAAGAAAATTTCCTTTCTTATAAGCACAGCAAGAAATAAAAACCAAATCTGAACAGAAACAATGGCCCTTTCCTACTGTGATGTGCGAAATACTTTCCTAAGGCTGGTATCAACTCCCTCCATTTAAGTGAAGCTCATTTGCAGGCACTCATCTATTCATAGTGGATGGGCAGTGAGCAGAGTCAGGGCTGCCTATCATCAAGATGAATAGACAGATGGCAGGGACAAAAATGGTCACATTTGGTCCGAGCCAGGGGTGCCATTTTTAAGGTCAGGCCTTCATCTTGTAGTGGCCAGGAGGAGGCCAGTGATGATGATGATGATGACTGCATTTGGAACGATACTGCTATTTGTTTATCATGGCTTTTGCGCAGGAGGTACCAATTTTAGCAAACACAGGAGGAAAGCAATTGAGTTAGCCCTGCAGCAGCATCTGAGGATCTTCTTATCTGCATGGATGACTCTCTTTTTACCCACTGCACATCATAGTTTAGATACTGAAACGAAAGCTGTTTTCTTTCCTGGGGAAACAATGAGTACTTTTTAGACATCACAGGATTTCTTTCCTTCTCTTGTTGGAAAGAACAACCCGTAACTCCATCAGAGATTTACCTGTAAGTTTGAGCCATGGGTTAATCAGAATGACTGGATCGTTTCCTGATGCTTATCTGAGTGTCATAGATCTTTTATGGAAGTGGATTTATTTGGAAGTTTGGCAAGCACCACTATCCTCAGATGACTGGATTTAGTTTTCCTTGGTTAAACTGCACACATCACAAAAATGGCCTCTGCTGTCTTCTTCCCCAGTTTCAGCCCTGTTCGGACTGATGCTAGGTCACTAACACATTCTTCAGGTGTGAAAGTTGATGCAGATTGTCAAAACACGGACATGATATGTTGGTTTACCTTGAACTGAGACTCTGAGTATAACAAAGTTCTAAACATCTCCAGCAAGTGCAAAGACCGGAACATAATTAGATTTAACTTTGTCAACAACCCTAGAACGGGACATTGGTGTTCAGTGCATTTCCCTCATTAATTGGAGACTAAAACTTGGCTTGAAGTAGAAAAAAAATATTTATTTTCAATTTGTAGATGTACTCTAAATATGGAATTAAAAGCAGATAGCTGTGCAATCTTGTAAGAATAAATGAGGAGGAATGCTGATAAAAAAAAGGAGAAAAAACATTTTTCTCGCAGCTATGTTTCACATATGACCTCTTCAGAATGTGATGAAGAAATAAAAACAAGGAAAACCCCCTTCTTCTGGTATGTGTAATGTACTTTTACTCATAAATAAAGAGTAATTTGGATTAGTGCCATATTAGCCCATCGCAAAAATACAATTGTGTGTGTGTGTTTAGTTTTGAATATCAGAAGTCAAATTGAACAATGTGATGTCAGAAAAAGGATCCGTCTCCAGAAGAGGAAGTAAATCAAGTTGTTGTGGTTCTGATGTGATCATTGTTCTATAGTTTTCCTCTAGGTTCCTATATTTTTAGGAAAAATTTTTACACTGAAAAGGTTATTAACCATTGGAAGGGGCTGCCCAGGGAAGCGGTTGAGGCACCATCCCTGGAGGTGTTGAAAAAACGGGTTGACATAATGCTTAGTGACATGGTTTAGTGATGCGGTTTTTTGGGTTTTTTTGTTTGGTTGGTTTTGCTTTTGGTTTTGGTTTTCCTTTTGCTTTTGTTTTTCCTTTTGCTTTTGTTTTTGGTTTTTTTTTATAGCAGAGTTAAGTTGATGGTTGGACTAGAAGATCTTAAAGGTCCCTTCCAACCTAGACAATTCTATGATTCTATGATTCTATAGTAGCATAGAATTTGAGACTGGAAAGAACCAAAAAGTTGTGTCACCTCTTATACTTTATAACATGGGGTAAAGAAGAGAAAATAAAACATACTGCCTCTACATTATTGTCTGCATGTCCACCCCAATGACTTGTTTGACTGGACAGGTATCTACAGTCTGTCTGTCATGACCAAAAGAGGAACCAGGAACATCAGCCTGCGCAGATATTTAACCTCTTAGTATTCCAGGGCTCATTTCTGAAGTAAGGGGAATAAAAGGAAGAACACACTTGTTGTGCCTTATAGATGATCTGGGATTAATTTTCTAGCTCTTCTCCAGACACAAAACATAAACAGGAAAGCAGAATGAGTCCGTCTCTGCCTCCTCCACGTGGAGCAGAGAAATACAGTTCCTTTCTTCTACCACAAGTCTATTCCCTTTGGTTCTGAGATCCTTCTCATGAGAACTCCCTTTACCTGTACCATACTGTATTTAGCCCCATGCGCAGATACTGACGGAAATCTAGAGTAACAGAGAGCAGGGGAATCCGTTCACTGTTTCACCATTTGTTGAGTTTCCTTCCCTTCACCCTTCCTCTCCAGTGAATGGATTCTCTCAGTGATTTCCACTACAGTTCTTCCTACCTTTTTGAGCTGCATAGGGTGTCACAACAGCTTCTTCAAGGCAGGATGAGACCCTCTGGTTGCATGTTGCCATGACAACATGAGGAACAATTCAAGGAGGTCATTGTCTCAGCTCCAATTGCTAAGGAGAGGATGGTGTCACCAGCGAGGTTAACCTCTCTTGGTGCCTTGTGGCACCCATCCCCATGTGCATCTTGGCTACCACCTCCTGGTGGGAAAATGCTTTTATACGGAGCATAAACCGCTTCCTGGGGAGAGCACTATTGTCTCATTGGACAGAGTCCAGTACCAGAGGAGGCTGCAGTTTATCAGCTCTGTCCTCACCACTCCACTCAAAGTGTCTGTGCCGTCAAGGGGATTGATGGAGTTGGGAAAGCCCCCAAAACTATATAACCTGACATTAAAGAGAGGCTGTGAAGCTCCTGCAACCAAGAGTACCTTTCAGGGAGACATGCAGAGAAAACTGCTTTGTCTCTTTGGTGAATGACTTTTATCGTGAAGGTACACAAAGCCATTACTGAAGAAAGGCACAAATTTGCTGGAGCTTGGAGAGGAGAGGAAAGGGGAATGAAACAACAACAATAAAAATAAGGCACAGGCTGCTTTCTTTTCTCTTCAGAGACTTTTGGAGCACTTCCTAGTAACTGGAGGTAGCTGCAGAGGTGCTATGAGGAGAAGACAGTGCACAGGACCCACATGTAAATTGACTTAGAGTGGGTCTGCATGGGATGGTACTCCTGGGGTATGCCTACACATCCCACCCTCATAAAGTTGCCTGGACACCTCTTCCAAGAGTCCCTATATTACAAAGCAGTTTATTCTGTGAGGTTTAGGGCAGCAAAGAGTGGGGGCAGCTGGGATGTCATGGCAGCTCAGCTAGTGAGCTGCAGCATGGACTCCTGTCTGACCTCTGAAATTATAAGCTGAGCAGAACGGGAAGCAGCCCTCACTGCAGAGGTGACTGGAATGGTGGGGACAGAGCTATACTGGAAGTTTAGGTTGTTGCTCAGCGAGCTCGGTACTGCTGTGGCTGGCTTGCTAACCATGTAAGAGCTTGTTGCCTCCTCAGGTGTATCTGCACGGGACTGCTGCAACTACAGCAGGTGAACCCTATGGCTTTGTGTAGCACCCTGCACCATGGGCAGCCTCACAGGGAAACACTCACTGTCAATAACATTGTGGTGCAGCAGTGTAGGTGAGTAAGGGGGACTTAAGGCCTTTTTTTGTTTTTTCTTTTTTATACCAGCTGCATAAATAGAATCAAGGAAAATATAATATAATATAAATAAAAACAAATGGTTCAGTCAACTCATCTTTAATGCTTTGCAGCATGACATCTATTTTGTCTAATGGAATACGACTTTCATACACCAACTGGAAATTTAACCTTGGCCAAAAGTTATGATGTACATTACAATACACTTTTATTATGTTACACTGTATTGTTGTTGTTTTTTTAATCTATTGCTAAGCCCCTAACAGTATGTCTGTGTCGATGAAACCCATCTGTCAAAAGCACAGTAGGGACATTATTATGTAAATGTAGCTGGGTCTTCCTTTTGTGGAATTGGGGGCGGGAATTTAATATACTGTCCTAATATTCCAGCCAGAGGGAAAAAAATGTTTATGAAAAATCTTTTTTTTAAGTAAGAAAAAAAAAAAGTCGAGCTGAATTTGGCTTTTAAAAATTCAGATCTTTCTTCTCACCCTTCCCAGTAAGATCTTTTAGAGCTAATGATACAGTTTCTAATAAAAAATAAAATAAAATACATGAGAGACTTTTTTAAGTGCACCAGGAGACAGATAGGTCATTAATATCAGCACTGCTATCTTTTCTATATTACACTCATATTTCAATAACCTACGTTTTGGTGGTTTTTTTTTTTTTAACAGGTGCCATTTTGGATTATTTCTTTATTAGGGTCTGTTATGAAATATGCACAAAGGTATGTAGATTTTTGGGAGAGGTGTGGGTGAGGAGGAGATTATTTATTACAGTTCTCAAACATCAACCAAAATCTATCCATCTAAATTGTATTGTCTTAGACTCATTCTGCCATTATTTGTAAAATTAAGCCATTTGTCCCTGTGCAGAAAAGGGGCTGAAATTGAAATAGCCACTGTGTGAAATGAAGTATCTACATAGCCCTCCCCTGGGCAAGCTCCCAACCTGAGGAACAGGCACCAGGAGGTTTGTCCCAATGTGATGCATGAAATGAAGTGTGTGTAGCTCTCTAAATCCAGATCACCAGCTGATTTCCTCCCCTAAATTCCAAGGTACCATCTGTTGAAATCACGAAGGCCTCCACTATCAGTCTCACTGAGATGGGAAAGTGTTGTCATCTCCATCTCTGCAGATGGGGTGCTGAGGAGCAGAGCAGCTGAGGTTGTGTTTGCACCCAAAAATTAAGGTATATTCACAGCATAAGGAAAGGCACATATATGCTGGTACATTTCCTTAGCACAGGTAATGCAACAAGGGCATACAACAGTGGAAGGTTTAGCATGGACAACAAGTATTTATGGCCCCTTCACAGTCTGGATCATCCTTTGGATCCCAAGTCTTTCCTCCTGTTTTAGTGAGGTTTGGTGAAAACTTCTCCTCTCTGGAAATCCTTCCTAGTTTCTTACAATCCTAGAATCATTTAGGTTGGAAAAGACCTTTAAGATAGTCAAGTCCAAACATTAATGTAAGACTGCCAAGTGCACCACTGAACCATGTCCCTAAGCAGCACAGCTTTTAAATACCTCTAGGGATGGTGACTCAACCACTTCCCTGGGCAGACTGTTCCAATGCTTGATAACCCTTTCAGTGAAGAATTTTTTTCCTGATATCCAATCTAAACCTCCCCTGGTGCAACTTGAGGCCATTTCTTACTGTCCTATCACTTGTTACTATACGACCTCATTTCAGGTAGTTGTAGAGAGAGAGAAAGTCTCTCCTCAGTTTCCTTTTCTCCAGGCTGAACAACCCCAATTTCCTCAGTTGTTCCTCATAAGACTTGTGCTCTAGACCCCTCACCAGCTTTGTTGCTCTTCTCTGAACACACTCCAGCACCTCAATATCTTTCTTGTAGTGTGGAGTCCAAAACTGAACACAGTATTCAGGGTGAGGAAAAAACTTTTGTTTGGTGCATTCACATGGGCAGTAGGAAACACCATGTTTTCTTCTTCCAGTGTGGACTCAAGTCACCAGCTACTGCCCAAAACAAAAGCACCCTTATCCCCAGGCAAGTTCAGTGGAGAAAACCAGATCCATCCATCTCTGGTCCCGGATGGGTTACTGCACAAAAAGGAGTGTAACAAACACAGGTGATGTTAGTACCTATTGCCATTTTTGGCAGAAAAGGGAAAACATTTAATTTTGGAAACTCTCAGTCCTGGAGATGTCAGAAGGACTGAGTTTGCTAATATAAAGGGTCACTGGATGCCTATATGTGTTCCTAGATGTGATCCAAGGATTAGGTCCTGGGGATACTAAACATGTGTCTGCTTCACATCTAAGTTAACGTTCGATAGACATCCTCAAAGCATTTGACAATTTCTCATGCTAGAGAAAGGCATCTTTTATCCAGAATTTCAGAAAAGAAAGTGTTCACACAGGACTAACTTTTCAATCCCCAGTCTTTTTGAAGTGAATTGAAGCAATTTCTTTTCCTTTGCTGAAGCCTGTACTAGTATGGGGTAATTGGAGATAGATAGGGTGCCTGGTGTCCATGGTGGAAATATTCTGTATCCTAGGGGCTGAGAAAATCATTGAGAAAAATGGAAACCCTACTTTGTAGTCCCATCCCCTTTTATTAGGTTATTGTGCGGACAGGGATTTTATCTCAGCATTTGCATATTGTAGTACACACAAATAGGAAAATCATTATGTCTAGTCGGCTATGTCCAGGTCTCAGGTCTTGAGTGTAAGTTCAGCCTTTCTCCCATTTAAAATGTGTTTCAGTGAAGCAGCCTTCAGGTGAGTGACAATTTTCACCTCTTTTTTCCCATGTTGACAGTGCTTGCTGGCCTGACTGTATCTGATAGTGAACATTAAGATCCCAGTTTATACTGATGAGATCATAGAGTCATAGAAAGATTTGGGTTGGAAGTGACCTTCTCGTCATACAGTCCAACAAGGTACTGGCAAGGTGTTTCCCATGAAACAGGCTTTCAAAGCAATATCAGACAGTCCTCTCTCCTAGGTGCTTCAGCTGCGCCTCCCACTCTCTGCCAAGGGAAGGTGAGGCATAGTGCTGAATTAGGATAAACATAATCACTAGGCTTAATTGCGCAGCATACAGTGGAAACAAACATAGTGACTTTTCCTCATCCATAGCTAGCTCCCACTGCACTCGGGCAGGTACATACTCAACTTGGTCTATACATCAGCCGAGCTAATTTTCATTAGTTGATTGAGCAGACTGCAGCTTTTATTGGTCCCAGCTGCCTGCTGAAAGGGGTGCACTTTGTACATATCCCATCTCAGAAGGCTCAGCTCAGAGGGGAGCTGTCTCAAGAGAAAGGAAGATAACCAGTGTTGTTCCTTGTGCATGCCTTTCTCTCGGGCTTTCCACAGAAACCTGCTTCTGCAGATATTTCTTAATTTAAAGTTTAATCAAAATTTCTTTTAACATCTAAGCCCGTATGTGACATTAATATCTCTAAAGACTAAAATCCAGATCTATAGATATCTCCAAGTCTAAAAATACTTACCCGTTGTTAGTCCAAAAATTTAAGTAACTATTAATTCTCCTTCAGGGCCAGGTATTAAATCAGGTTGTAGAGCTGCATTGTGTGAAGGAGGATGTGAAATGCTGTCATATGCAATTCGGGCATGGCACAAGGCAGCAAAGACAAAGCATATTATTTACTAGTGGAAGACTCTGAACACTGGCTTGCGAATCTTCTAAAACTCTCCACTAATCAACTGGCATGCATTTGGCAGGTAACAGTGAAAGAAATAGTAGAGATGGTAGGATCCCTTTGCTACTACTGAAGCCAGTAAGAAAAATAAATTATATGCTGGGTTTTGTTGTTTTGCTTTGTTCAGGTTACTTTCTGTCAAAGTTTTACAACTTTTTAAAAATAAAGATTTGAAATATATTGATTTAGAATGTCCCTTGGGTGTTTCATGGAAGTCAGAGGTTCTACAGGTTTTATGGGATGTTTCATATGTTCATTTTCCTTCACTGGCTAAATTGTTTGGTTGAACTGTGTTTCCTATTGCACCTTAGAGCTTCTACATGGTAAGAGAGGAAATATCAAGGTAAAAGGCTCTCTGAAGTAAGCTAACCATTGTGGGCACAGTCCAAGAGAAAGATTTCTGAACTAAGATATTTCTGATTATTGATAAAAGAGTTGTGGGGAGAAAGGCAGTTATTCCAGCAAATTATTCTTGGTAAATGGAAATTCTTCTTGGAAAGAAGAATCATAGAATCACAGAATGGTTTAGGTCAGAAGGGACCTTAAAGATTGTCTAGTTCCAACCCCTCTGACATGGGCAGGGACACCTCCCACTAGAGCAGGTTGCTCAACTTCCCATCCAGACTGGTCTTGAACACTTCCAGGGAAGGGGAATCCACTACTTCTCTGGGCAGCCTATGCCAGTATCTCACCACCCTCACACTAAAGAAGTTCTTCCTAAAATCTAGTCTAAATCTCCCCTTTTTCAGTTTAAAACCATTAGCTCTCATCCTATAGCTGACACGTAACGGGAGAGAGATTGCCAACACCCCT
>JAOXNO010000020.1:8823924-8835795 GCA_028565335.1 Limnodromus scolopaceus
CTTTCTTTACTCAGTCTGGGACATTTATTAAATTTCTCCACAGTCAGGACTTTCCTAAAATCCCTAGACTTAAAAATCTGCCCCTGTTGTGACAGTCAAATTCTAGTGACAGATGAGCATGTTAAATGCAGTAAAACTGCCTTGAAGAAATTCTGTCTCATATTCCTAGTAAATGCAGCATTTGTTGGTCCTTCCCCTTCCAGGCCAGAAAAGACTAAGAGCCTGTCTTTATAACTGCCTCCCTGGGAAGTAAAAAGTTCTATCTTCAGACAGCCATGATAAAGTGGTATCATTCACAGGGAAGACAATATTAGTTGAAGTATGGATGTGGTGAATGTCCGTGAAACTATATGACAGGTTCACTCTGTCCTAACGAGAATTTGAGTGGTGCCAAGGGATTCTGCACATCAGATTAGGAAAGTCCAATACGGTTCTGATAGAACTGAAAGGCTGGAAACTACATCTCAAAACAAGTCCTTGGCTGTGAGTACATACAATAACAGGGGAGGTGCAGTTGTGGATTTTTCTGGTTCCTATAAGGAAGGGAAAGCAACACAGAGGAAAACCTATACGTCCAAGAGACTTATCCTGAAACTGTAAAAAAAGAACTTTCCTAATCCCAGGGAAAAGCATCATCTAAATGGATTGGGTTGAAGTTCTGCATGGGGTCAAAGATCACCTGCCAGTCTTAGTCTCTCAGTCTTTCTAGGCTGTGATATATAGATAGGGTAAATATTAATTCCTACTTAATCTGCATATAAAACCCAGAGCACGTCAGAAGGCACCGACCTTCACATCTGTTCATATACAATTGGGTACTCTGAATTCCTTAGGAACAGGCTTTTCAGTATGTACTCCTTTCGGCTCTGGGATATTGCACAGAACAGTTGAGAAGTAGGACTCAGTTGTCAAGATATATTGTCCCTCTTGTATAAAGCCTTGCCACAAAGTCATACTCCAGAGGGAAGACAGGAAGAGCTGTAATGACATAATGACACCCCAAATGAGACTATTTGGGCATTTCAGGATTTCTTAGTGGAAACTCTGGACACTGAGACCTTGGGAATACTGATCACTTAGTGGCAATGTGTCTCATTCACCTTAGTTCATACTCTGGTTTGCAAGCTGCAGGTTGTTACCATGAATATGTGCAGATATCTGAGAACATTTTTGAACTACTGGAATATGTATGTATGTCAGCAAATGTTAAACAAGCAGTAGAGCTCAGCAACCAACCAGTCACACTGAACACACTGCCCATGAGGAGGTGCAGAAACAATTCAAAGCCACCTGAAAGAATTCACATCATTCTGAGGCAAAACACAACCCCTTTGTGTTCTTTCCTGTTCCCAGTTCCATAAGTCCCCAGAGATTCCCCTTTTCCATAGTGAAAAAATGTAAAAAGAAATTTCCTTCTGATTTGAGACCTCATTTCTATTGCAGACTGCCTTGAGAGATAAATGATCAGCTGAAACATCCTTTACAGTCTGCATGGCTATGAAGTAGTAGAGTGGTTTGCCCTGAACTCCTGCAAAACTAGACATTAGAGAGAAGCTGAATTGTTGGGCAGGAAATAAGAATGTGATCCCAGACAAGAAATACAAATTCTTTTCCTTGGTTTGCTCCTAAGGAGGTGGGACACGTTAGTTATTTCGGGTTGGTTTTGATGTTGGTTTTGTTTTCAGATGTCATCCAGACATTTCAAAAAGTATTTGCCTTCTAAGTATTTTTTTCCACTTGAGTCTTCTAGGATTTTTTAAAGGCTTGACTAGGTTATTTACAATTTAGCTTATTTAAGGATTAAACTGTAAATCACATAGGTTGTTTTATATTTATTTAGTGTAATGTTAAAAATCTTCTCCCTGAGATGTTGGTTTGTTGGTTTGCTTTGGGATATTTTAAAATGAAAAGTTATTTAATTTTTTTTTTCTTTCTCATATTTTATTTGACTATTGCTTTAATATTACTCTGATATAGACAGAATTTAACCATATGGGATTTATGGTTATTTTTATGGTTATGCTTTTCAGGAAAGCATCTACAACTAGAACTTTGAGTCAGTACCTGTGAACCCAGATAAACTGATTTTTGAACTCCAGCTTTCCACATTTAAGATTAGAGAATTATAGAGTGATCTTGATTGTGAAGAACTCCTGGAGGGTCAGCATGCCTGAAAGCTGGGCCAATTTAAAAGTTATACCATTTGTATTAGCCCGTTGCTCAGTCAAGTTTTGAGTTTCTCCCGGAACGAAGATTTCCCCTCATGTCTGTGCCTCTGCTTTAATCTTAGACAGCCCTAATTTTCCCTAATCAATTTCACTTTCTGTAACCTGTGTCCATTGTCTCATGTTTCTTCTGTGCCTATTGTGCAAAAAGAGTCTGTCTCCACCATCTCTTTAGCTGCTTAATATGTGTTTAATGACACTTACTTATTCTGCTTTTCTTAAGATTGAATAAAGCCAGGTCTCCAAGTTTCTCCTCATATGTCTTATGCTCTGGCCACCTGTACATCTCTGCTTGACAAGCCTGAATTTTTCAATACTTTTCTGATACAGGGGAAATGCAGTAGTCCAGATTTGATATGACTAGTGTTGAATAGAAAATAATGACCACTAACTTCAGCCTGCTACCAATGCTCTTGCTAATGTACCCAGTACATGGTTGGCCATCACCTCTGCAAGGGTTCATTGCTGGCTCGTGTTGAACTTAGTGTCTACCAGGGCCCCCCAAAACCTTTTCTGCAAAGCTGTTCCCCGGGCAGTCAGTGACCAGCTAGTGGGACAATGCAGGAGTGCCTCCACTTTCATTGTTAACAGCCACAAGGATCAGAAAGCTCTTGACCTGCACAAAACCAGTCCGGCCTTGACAGCATTCAGTGCCTCTGCACATCAAAGTCCAGAAACACCCTGTAAATAGAAATGGCAATGCGCATCCACCAGATCAGGGGCCAAGATGAGGCAAAAGTCGTATTTCTTCAAAGTACAGCTGCTTCAGGATGAGATGAATTAAGGATGATGATTTTCTTCACAAGAATTTAAAGATTTAATACTGAGATTGACTCACATGAGAGACAGAGACTCAGTGAACTGGGATTGGGAGAGTGACTTGCCCCAAAATAAACAGGAAGTGTGACAAAACAGTTGTGCATTTCCAGATTGTAGTGAAATGCAATTATATATTTGAACTGATGTATTACACAGGAATTGTTTTAAAACTATTACAAATGGTTCAACATAGTAAGAGTACCTTAAGCCCCAGCTTGTTTCACTCAAGTGCTCAATAGCAACATCACCAGAAAACTTATCTATACTTGGATATCCTCAGTGCACGGAAAAACAAACCTTCACTAGCAGGTAGTTAAATTATCTTGAATAATAATTCCGAGGACAGGATGTATCTATTTTATGAATGTTGGTATAGTCTTGCTAACTGGAGTTCCATAGTAACACTCTCTGCAGCTAAACTGATGACCTTCATTACTGATCCAGAAACAAAATAAATCACTAGAAATCTTTAAAACATGAGATGAAGTAAGGATTTTATATTCTTCTTAACAAAGTTCAAAGCCTAAACAAGGTTTTAAGTTAGGAGTCATCTAAGTTCCACCTAAAGTCAGGACAGAGAGATCTGACCCTCTCTAGAAGGTTATCTAACCTTGTATCGTGTGAATTGCTGAATGATGGTCTCCATCCAGTGAGAAAGCAGGCTTGAGCCCCTAAATGAGACATTAATTTACATGCAGTAATGTTGGATGAATTAAAATCTTAGTTTCTGTAGCTGGCAGAAACAGGACATTTTGAATATGTGTTATGACTGCATCTGGTCAGAAATATGCTGGGAAATTGTACAAAGTGAGGGTACAAGGTTCCATTGAAATGGAAAAGCCTTAAGAAATAAGATTGATTTAGTTTACAATTCAATTTAAAATAATGCAGGAAGGATTATCATGGCATTCGAATGTCCCTTTTCAGTATTTGTGGAACAAAAACTTAATATTTGTGTTGTAATATAACTTTTATGTTCTATAATGTTTGTGTTAGCTTCTAACATATAGACAAGTTTTTAACGACTCAAATAAAGATAGAACTTCATTATTTTTGAGATTAAATACTATTTTTCCTCATAAACTGAAACATTTTTGGTATATTTTATTCAGTTCGGAAAGAAGCCAAACCTCATCATCTCAGAAATTGTTGATGAAATGGAATTTGCTTCTTTTTCACACCTTTAAGTTAATATTATCCATTTATTGCACTATTTATCATTCAGCATCTGGTACTAATTTTCAGCTGAAATGTTCATTGTTGTGATGGTTGATTATTCATACCAATTATTGTTGTTCTTCTGGTTGTATTTCATTTGAAAGAATAGGCACCACAAGGAAATGTGTTATTACTTATTACAACATTTATTATGTTATTTATATATGTAAGAACTATATACAGATGGTAGTTAGATGGTTCTAGAATCTTGAAATTTTCTATTTTTGATATCAGGCTACACCACTTTCCCCATTTTATGTATTAGAGAGGGAAGGAAATAATGATTAAAAGGTTAAGGAGAGAAAATGAGTTGGAGTAGGGACACAAAGTCTTCTGGCTCTAATTTTTTCTGGAGCAATATATTTCATTGGATTAATGAGACCAAACAGAACTAAACAGAACTAAGAGTGATAGAAGAAAGAAGTCCCAGTGGTAGAAATTTGGCTTACTCCTGCAGTCATGTCACCAAAATAGATTGTTTTCCAGATCACCAGAGTCAGTTTAGGTAAAATTTGTCTGAAACCCAGAAAGCCTGAATACACAAAGAAATACAAAATAAGCGAGTTCACAGGGAGATCAATAGGAACTTTCCAGACAATTTCTTTAGGTTGGAGGGTTGGTTGTTTTGCTTTCTCTTCAACTAAATTAAAATTGTTAAATCTGACGGCAATGAAAGAGGTTTGCCAATATTGAAGATGAGGGGAAAAGATTGTGTAAACTCTAGCAAAGGTTTCCAGAAAAACACTTCTCATATTTTCTTAATAGTCTGGCATCCTTATTACCACAATGAAAGTGCAGGAGATTGGTGGGATAGTCATGCTATTATATGCTAAACATTGCACTGAAATAGGGAGTATAAGTTCCCTCTGTAGTTGGTGCCAAAAGAAGGAGTTATAACTCTCAGGAAGTAAGAAAGGCAAAAGCTTACAGTATGTAATTCAATCCATACAATTTAGGCTCATTTTTGGTCTTTTGGAAGTGCTGTCTCCCTCTCTCTCCCACTCTTCAATCAAAGATTGGGTTTAACTTTTAATAGTTTAAATTAGGAGAAATGGATTCTGCTGTACAGTCTAGTTCTGGACCCCAAGCAGGTCTCCAATGGTGAAAGAAATGAAGACTTGAAGGTGGCTGAAATCAAGTTGAAGGGTAACAAAGACAACAGATACCAAATATCTAACGTATGTAGAGCACATTATGTATAGTTAACTGGTATGTAAAGCTGCAAACAAGGAAGAAAGAGCAAGGTGTATGTTAGAAGGTACAAAAATAGCCCATGCCAATCCCCCAAAAAAGGAGGAACAAAGAAGAAATCTCTGTAACATCACTCTTTTCCCATTGGAGAACTCTGATCACCTGGTCCAAATGTTTCCTTGCTTGAGGAAGACTGGTGTTGAAGGTGTGCACAGAGGCACAGTGGAAGAGTGGCTGCAACATTAGAAAAAAGGATAAGTGCTACAGTGTGCATAACAATTATAACTGCTTTGCTCCATTACTGAGATTTTTTTCTTGGTAAAAGTGGTTTTTATTTCTTATTCTATAATAAATAAATCTGGACTAATAATATTTGTCTAGTTACACTGTTAAACTTTCAATTTTATTAATAATAAATTATTGACTTCACATATTTGCTACATTTCCCTTTAGCCCATAATAAAATTTAGCAATATAAAGCATAATAAAATGCTTGAAATTCTAATAGAAAAATAGTTCCCATTTGACTCACTTTTATACAGCACCTTTAAGAAGCATCTAGGACAACCAGTAATGTTTGTTTTGTCTCATTTTTATTTCTTATTGGAAGTTACTGCTAGCTACCAAGAAGAGTTTCTGATCATAGTCAATTACTCTGGAAAATATGTTTTATTACTTTCACAAAAACCACACTTAAATGAAGGGAATTAAAAAATCATTTTTACAGTAGTCTTTGGATAATAAATTATCAAGTCTTAAATACCAGCAGATTCTTTTATCTGAGTTTATCTTGTCGAGATGGATCAGAATGTTGCAATCAATCACTCAGCTTAGCCATAAAATGGCTTCATCATACATGTGTATTCTTTTCAAAATCAAGTTGTAACATTTGCACATAATAACTTATTGGGTTGCAAGTTTAGTCCAAGCCTGCGTTCAATATTATCTGACATTTTATTGGCTACTACACAAACTTTTGCCTAATACAATCATTTTACTTAGAAAAGTTAATTGAAAGGCTGCCTTTAATAAAGCTTTTTTTTTTATTATGTAGGAAAAGTAAGGTAATGGCACTCGATGCATAGGAAGAGTAAATGTTTAGGAAGTAATGCATAGGAAGTAAAATGTGGGAGAGAATGAAGAAGAAAAAGGAAACATTCTAGTGAGAAACAGAGTTGGAAGGTGAAGTTTCATAAGGGTGGATTCATTCCCTGAGGGAACTTAATCTGGATGTGGTGCCTGGATCAGCACACCTTCCTAGATAAAACATATAAATCACACACTTATGTGACAGGTGACGTTTATTTAGAATGAGGCTTCTAAAGAGTTGCTTAGCAAGAAACAGACACCTTTTCTTCTTTCAAGAAATGAGATCTTTATGCAAGCATTATAGTATAGAAGTATAGAAGGGAAGTACAGAAGGGAAGGCAGGAAATCTTGGGCTGGTAGAGAAGAACCTCAGCAGAGTAGAAAAAGCAGCCATCCTCAATTTGTGAGTATCTGTGCTTTGTCAGAGGGATATGACATCTACAGAGAGGCCTCCACAGGAGGTTCCAGGCAGGGGATGGATATAGTTTACATGCAGAACTTATATTGACCTGCTTCATTTCAAAGGAATGAGGCTTTCCAAAAAGTAAAATTAAAGTCTTAGTCTGCCTGGAAATACTTAAAAATCTAATTGATGTGTTGGCTGATGAACATTCAAGTAGGAACATTTTAAACAGAAACGTAAAAAGAACTAAAACCCATGTTTCCTAATATGGGTATTTTTTCTTTTTTTTTTTTCTACCCATGTCTTAGACATCTTCCACTCTGTTGAAGAAATGATTATAAAGCCTTATTTTTAGAAATTTGTCTTTTTTTATCTATCTGTTCACAGTTATACATCTAGGATAGAAAGGAAACACACTAGCTTCCCAGTTCTGAAAAAAACGGACTGTTGTCTGAGTCTACCTTGTATTTGACATTGAATGTATATGCCAATACAAGTACATGCTAGTAAAATATTGTGAAAAACAAATGAAAGAATGAATAAGCATGGAAAGCATTGTGAAAGATGGGTCCCTGTACCTCACATGGCCCATAAATTTATCTTTAGGCAGTTAACATAGAACAGCAATAAATTAAAAAAAAAAAAAAAAAAAACAAAAAACAAAAAACAAAAACCCAAACAACCAAACAAAAAACCCCACAACACATGACCTCTAGAAGTGCTGCATCCTCATTATTGCTTATTGGAAATTCCCCAAGGAACATTATTTCCTCAGGAGGGCACGATTCAGAGAAATATAAATGTTTTATGACAGCTGTTGAATGTTGACAGAGTTGTGTTAGAATCTATGGCTGGGTTCCTTTAAAACAGTTGTCTTCTCTTTTGTCAGTGTCTCTCTCCATTTTCTCCATTAGTTGGCTATGAGGATTGCTGGGAGCCCACTGTTTCTCTTTACATGTAAAGGGAGATGAAAGCTGGAAGCTTCCTAAACACCTTAGCCCCTCTGCGTCTTCCTACTCATCAAAGTGTCTTCCCATTTTAATGTATAGAATAAGAGAAAAAGAAAACTTGTGGAACCTCTGTACAGCCACCCTCCCAAGAGCTTCCACTATTCATATATTCATGGCTCTTCTGGTGGGTTTCCTGAGGACCATGACATTTTTTCTTTTACACAAAGAATTTGAAATGTGAGGTTCTCTTCCAGTTCATAACAAAGTCGGCTATTCTGAAATATCAAAGCCCTTTGTGAATTGGAATGACCTTTCCTTGGTTAGCTCCTGCCCTTTAGCAATGGGTGTTGCTGGTTGCTCGAAATTCTCATACATGGCCACTTTTTGCAAAAAGGCTATGAGAAGGCTAACTTTCTCCAAAAGGTCTTTACCTTAAAAAAGTCAACCCCAGGCATGAGGAAAAGAGAACAAGTTCTGCAGGCTGTTCACCTCTTGGCCTCTTTACTGAAATTGCCAACAAGGAGAGAAGCTGCCATGAAGACTGTTCATTTATCTCTGAAAATAATGTGGAATATCTGTCACTGCTTTGGGAAATGATTGACCTGCTAATGATAGGTTTTATATCAGCAGGTCCTCGAGTGCCATTCTCAAAGTCACTATAAGGGGTTTGAAAATTGACTTCTTAATGGTGACAATCCTGTGGAATGGAAAGGAATTGCATTGCAGATGAATTTTCTGATGCAAGTGAGTTTTCTTTCCTCTACCCAGACTGATGTCCATGTACTAAGTATGTTGCCAAGAGAAAAACTTAAGGAAATTATATTGCTATGAAATTACATGCAGCCATATACATTTAACGTCATGCAATAATTTACTCTGAAATTTTTTCTTAAGATGGTGAATATGATTCTTACTGAAAAAAAAAAAAACCAACATACTTACAGGACAGTTATATTTAAACTGATGAGTATATTGGCCTTAAAAAAAAAAATTAATTTGCCTCTTGTTTTCAAGTTTCATTAGAGTCCAAGCTTCTTTCCAGAAAAGCTTCTCACAAAGGTCAACAGAAATTATTGGAGATTAAGGATGGAATTTTCAAAAGTGATTACTGCTGGCCTAAGTCTGATCTCACTGGCTTCAATGAACTACCATTGACTATAGTGTGAATAGAACTAGTCAAATGTCAAGAGCTTTTTGGAAATCCAGTATGAGAGATGTGGTTATTCAGCTGAGAGTGAGACAAGAATAGAGTACAAGACCCTCAAAGTGGGTTATTTTGTTTTCCTGACCTCTTTGTTTTCTGTGAAGTGTAGATATCCATTTCTTAGAAACATATAAATGCAATCATACGAAAGAAATAAGCAAATATAGAAAAAGAGAAAAAACAAATGAGTGATATTGAATGGCTAGGAAAAAAAGGGGTTAACAAGGATAAATACAGATAAAAGTAAACAAATACAAATCCAATGAGATATTGCCTTGGAAAATTGCTACCTAATTTATTTCCTCATTAGCATTTTTGAAACTTAACTAGGCCCAATTTCATAGTAAACAAGAAAAATGAATTGCAGATCCCAACTCTGTTTATGTTCAATTTCTATGCTGTGCTTTGTTCCCCCTGAATTAAAGAAAAAATCTATCTTGTTTGTTCTTGAATTAATATTATAATCAATGCAACTTTCCATTGTGTTTGCAGTTTGTCACTATTACTTATTAGATACAGCATGATAACACCTAAAGAACAACCAAGAGAGGTATTCCGTTATGATAGGCAAGACTGAGACACTATCCATTCCCAGTTTCGCCTATTTAAGTGGTTCATTTTTAATGAACAAAGCAAACAATAAATTTAGAGGGAAGGGGAGAAAAATACATATAACACACAAGTTCAGAAATCAATGTCATCATCTGTAGACTTCAAACTATTCTTATATTTTTGGGCAACTTTGAGAGATAGCTGCAATTTTTTTAGCAATTTTCTAAGGAAATTCAATGGTTATGATCACAAAACATAAGTGTCAGATTTTCAATCTCCATTTCTGTAGTCTTTGAATCTATTAGCCAATTTTAACCAATTTTGCCAGAGGGATAAAAGTAACAAAAAATACTAGATTTCTGCACATTTAAAGAAATTGTTGGCCCAAATACACAAAGACACTGCAAGCAAAATTTAGTAACACCACCTCTCATTAAATACCAGGGAATCCACACCAGGCAAGATATATCATCAGCCTTTATCAGAACTACTCCTCTTGAAACAGCTTCAGTTGACCAATGTATTTATTCAATGAGTGTAATTAAACAAATACAAACCTTTTCAGTCAATGACTTTGTCACATATCACATAGAGATTTAATAGAAATGAAGGTGGGACTTACTGATGGGCAGGTGGATATCTCCATCTCTGTAGGTCATAGGACCTCAGTGCACTGTCAGCGCACAGATATAGGCACCTATAGGATGTTCTTAATGTCTAAAATATGACAAAGCTATCACATCCTCAGCATACTGCTCTCTATTGACTCTACAGCCTGTTTAGATGGGTAGTTCTTATGGAGAAGCTCATGTTGTAGGCACTAGAAGTTCAGTGAAATAAAACCCACTTGGATATTCTTTTTTGGCCTATAAAGCATGGTTAGTATATGAACTTAGTGTGACTGGTTATACAAATATATGGTGTTGTACAAAAAAAAAAAAGGTATCATTTAATTTTAGCAAGTAGGCATTATGTTGGCAGCATGTGCAGTTGTCTGCTGAGCTAGGTAGAAGAATGGCTACATCCTTATGCAGCAGGAACTCCCTGTAAGACAGAACCAGCTCAGCAATCCAAACTGGAGAAGTCAGGCTGCGCTTTGTACATGTCCCAAATCTGTTTTGATCCTGCACCAGCCATATACATTTTTCATTTAGCTGGATACTTCACTTATGGACTATAGGATACAAACTGAAGTTTGTGTAGTACAGATGATCCTACAACAGTGGAATTTATGTTCTAGTTAGGACAGCATGTAAGTATGATCCTGTTCTTAAACAGGTGCTTGAGTCTATTACGCTAATTTGCATTCTGGCTTTAGGTCACAGTCCTGTATAAGTGACTATGTATGTAAATTAGTAAATTACATTATATTGTCCAACTAGATCAGCGACATGATACACAAACTCAAGCACCTATCTAGTCTTTTCAGCATCATATGTTTGGGCTGAGATTCACCCCAGCTATGCTGCAAATAATTCTCAATAAGTGACTGTTGTTTTCTGATACCTGTGGGTGTTGTCTAGGGCAACTGCACTGCAGGCATGGGTGCCTTAGTACCTAATGCATGACAGCCCAACACTGTTCTAGAGAGAAGGTTGTGTGTTAAATCAGTGTAGATGTCTGTGCATGTTTTGTTTGTCTGCTTTAGTCTAACATACATTCTCTCTCCTGCACAGGTAATCTGTTTCTGCTGTCATGGTGTGGTATATGTATATGTACACACACCAAACTTACTATAAGCACTGCAAAAATATGTTTCATTTAAAAAAAAAATCAAAATAGGTTCATAATCTTTTTTCTGAAGTGTAATACATTAGATCTAAAGTAATTTAAAAAAAAACAATTGCTTTTACTAATTACTAATGGAATTATGTTCCAAAGATTTCAAAGCAAATGTGTTTAGGGTTTGGAGTTTGAGTTTTGTTGGTGGGGTTTTTTTTGCATAATAGAAATATTTATTCTCCGTAATATAGCAAGTCTGCTTACAAATACTCATCCCCTGCATGATTTACTTACACTGATATTAGCCTGTCTAGAGACTGCCACCCAAACACGTTAAACCACTGAAAAATATCAGGTAATGACTTATAATTGCTATTGCTGACTGGCTATGGATTTCGTATGATTTATTTTGTTCTTCCTTACCAACCTCACCTCTTTATTAGGATACTTTTGTTACATATTTTCTTTCAGGCTGCAAATTCTGTGGAATAGAAATTG
>JAOXNO010000020.1:8892510-8908957 GCA_028565335.1 Limnodromus scolopaceus
CAAACCCTTCAGATGCATTAGAAATATCCGACAGCTCAGCCAATGAGGCATGCAGATTTCGATCTACCTCACCCTTATCTGTTTATTTCTCCCTCCTTTGTTGAACATGGACAATCATTGTTTAACATTAACTATTTCATAGATGGCTTTGTTAGCAATGTTGATGCTTCCTGGGATATATAGTTGCTGGTGAGAGGGGCCTTTGCTGTTAGGTCTCTCAAAGCATTTGGTGACAGAGAGTTGATTACTGTTTGATAGACCAAGGTGCAGTGCAGACACAGTTTGTAATGCAGGCTATTCTTTCCTTTTTATGTGGCTGCGGTCTGTAATTTTCTTATTGAAGTCTGGAAAACATAAAAAGACATAGTTTGCATGAAAGGTGTGTCCGAGAATGAACTTTTATATGAAACGTATGTACGGAGAAAGATAGAAGTGTGCCTGCCTCATCTGTATATCACACACACGCGCAAACATTTATTATATGTGCATGTTAATGAAAGCATGCATTCAGTACAGACAGGCTGATATAGGCCTCTAAATAATTCCTTTCTAAAAGACAGTACGGAGATCACTCTCTTGCGCGAAAGAAGCAGGTGACTTAACAGGTTATTCCTGGAATTATATGCAGAGTTTAATATGATACATAGCTATTTGTTCATTATACTAATTTAATGATACAGTCACACTTAATTAATCCATCTCTGGTTTATTTGTGCATTGTGTCCGAGCCTCCAAAATATTTTAGAGGCATCCCGGCTGACTTCCCAATGTGCTGGGGCAGATAACTCTGGACATGAAGCTTCTTCAAACAGAATAAAAATGGAGCTTTGCGGACAGAGTTGGTCTGATGAGATTTGACTGCATATTTGGCCTGTTTCTAATTCAAATGCCTGTGTATATAATACACAGAGACTGTGTACGCACACATGTATCGAAAGGGCATTTGCACATAGTTCCTCTCCTTTTTGGTCCCTAAGGACAGATTCGCATCACATAATATGCATCACTCACTGCAAACGCACACAAATATCTTTGTCGGATTCGGTAGCTTCTTGCAGGTAGATGTATAAAGCAGCATCAGCCTAATAATATTCCTATAAAACAGTGCTTCCTTCCTAGGATCCAGAGGGATGAAGGTTGTCAGAAGATCAAAAGATATATCACAGTGTGCTTGTAGAAATCCCCTGATTATGTTTCCTCTCTATAATGCTCTAATTCACTATTTGATCAATTGTAAAAAGGCCAATGCTTTAGGAAGGAAAAAAAAAAGTATTAGGTTACTAGATGCTTGAGGGTGAGTGAAAATCACACCTAAAATTATATGTAGCAATACAGTAATGAGCTTATCAATACTTCTTTAAGAAATCTGACAGCCCTATAGGAGAGATTCAGTTCTGTGAGCAAAGGTCACAATATAGATATTGCTTATTAAGACTATCGATAGGCTGGTTGACCAATCTAACCAGAGACTGTATAATGTACCTGCTGTTAACAGGCAGGGAGGAGAACTATGAAGAATTTACAGAATTGCCCACATGTAATATTAATAATATTGATTGATTCTAATAATATAATAAGGTAAAGATGCACTTCTTTGAAATGGTGCATGGCAGGGCGGGGAGAGGGAGATACCTTTCTGAGTATATTGAACAGCCTTGAACTTCTTTGAAAGCTAACCCAGAGAAAACTCAGTTTTCTTGCCTCTTACAGGAAGGGCTCTGTTCCTTCCCCATTATTTCATCTGACCCAAACAGAAAAAATGAAATACCTCTTTCTCTAGGATTGGGTCTTTACCTGGCAGCTGCAGAGGAGCCGGGGACCCGAGAAACTCAGAGCAGCCGTGATCATTTTGGTCAACCAGTTCAGCCCCTGTCAGAACAGGATTAATTCCAGAGAGGTCTTTTTCAACACAGCAATGCAATGAAATACTTGATTTATTTTATTTTTTCACTCTTTAGCAGCATTTAAGGAATGCGGGGAAAAAGAGGGTGGAAGTAATGTATATTCTATGATACGCATAATCTATAATTGACGGGAAAGGACTTTGCAGAGCAGCTACAGACCTGCTCCAAAGTCTTCAGGAAAACTCTATCTTGCCTGCAGCAGTGTTTGGATTGGGCCCTAAATTACAGGCAGTTCTGCAAGATACCTGATAATATGCAATGCAACTGCCTTTACATTGTTAACTCATCTAAATCGAGATACGCAGACCTGGTTGCTTCCGAATTTCCTAACTATTCCCTCTTCAGCAGTAGGCTGCCTTATCTAGGTATGCTAGTTCACTCCTTCTACTATACCATTCAGCTTGAAGCGTCTCATTCCAGTGTCCGTATGGTAGTTTCAAGATGGTTTGCATTTCATTATGCCTTTTTTCAGTTTACAGGGCAAGTGTTTTTCTTTTGTGAGCATTTAATTGCTTTTAAAAGCGATTTATTTGATGGCATTCCATCTTCAATAATACATGGATGAGGATGCAATTTTTCACCTTCTTTTCTAAAGATATATTGTTATTCAGTTATGCTATTCTGTGGGTTTTGTTCTGTTTTTGTGCATTCGGAGAGAGTCTGGTCATTTTTTTTCTTTGTTTTCCTTCTTCCTATCTTTTTTTTTTTTTTTTTTTTTTATTATGGATTTTTTTTCTTCTTTTAAGAAAAAGAAATCTCGTTCAAGATACCGGCAATAAATGGAAAAAGTAGGAGTGGAAGTGAGGAATGGGCAAGACAACCAACAAAAATCCTTTGGCAAAGTCTTTAAAAAGCATACCATTGCTGCGTGTTTATTTGCAAGAGTCTGGATCCAGCCAATTTTGATACCAAAGAAAAGAGTATCTTTCAAATTATTTAACTTCAAGTTTAGTCTTAGACAGAGACAGAAAAAAAAAAAAAAAAAAAAAAAAGGCAAGCCAACCCATCGAAACACTAGAAGGAAATGAAAGTAAAGATCTTGCAGGAGATAAGGGTGATACAGTGGTGCTAGGTTTTACGACCTACTATGGGTTAGTAAAAGTTAACACCAAATTAAACAAATAAACAAACAAGAAAATCAAGCATTGCCATTCATTCTGGGTTATCTGCTAGTGTCTAATACACCTCAGAGCTGCCCCTTTTAAATTGCTGCCTGTGCCTGCAGCTTCTTTCAAAGGAAGGGCATTATCTGGTGGGTGAGGGCAGGCGGTGAGGATGCCTGGGTTCTAATCACAGCGTGGATAATTACTCACCAACACTCTCTGATGGAGTCACTTAAGCTCGGTGCCTTCAGGCCTGATCTGAAACCTGTTGAATCAATGGAAAGATTCCCATTGGCTCCAGTGAGTTATTGATCTTTCATTTCCCCATCTGTAATATTAGGCTAGTCAGATTTTTATTTTTTATTTTATTTTATTTTTATTTTTAAGGAGGGAGAAGTTAATCGCATACCTTTTTCATTTATTTTTTCTCAGTAAAGGTTTTGATGCACCTCTGATGACAAATATGTTACATCAGAGCCCCTTTCAGTGCAGATCAGGAAAACATGCTTTCAAAAAACATGCAGTGGGGAGGTGGAAAATTAGCTTTGTTCATTTCACTTGTAAATACATATTTGTCCCTGCTTTACTAAGAAAGGGTCAATGGCAATTTTGCCAGTTTTTGTTCTGTGAGTAGGATTCAGCCTTCGTAATTGTCTGTCTACAGGAATATCATCATTCACTGATTCAGGATCTTGATTTTTTTTTTTCTTTCTTCTTTTAGTGAATCACATATATACTCTTCATTGTTATGGCAACTGAGGGAGCTGCAAAGCTCAAGGATTTGACGAAGGGCTGCATCCCACCTTTCTTCTCTAAGGGCCTGATCCAAACCTATTGTTCACAATACGATTTGGATCAAGCCGAAGGTATCTGCCTTCACCGGGTCAGTAAAAAGAGCAAGTTCCCTCTAGACAAGTGTATTCCTGCCCTCAGTATGGGCAGATGGAATTGGCAGTCATCGTCCATTTGCTGAGGACCGACCCAACACTCTCTGAAGTCAATAGTTAGACTCTGACCCAGTCTCACAAACAACAGACAGACACAGTGTGAATCCTTAAGCAGGGATGTGAATGTCCCTGACTTTGGCAGAACAAGGTAGTCCAGAACAGAGTTTTCATTTCTGCTACCCAAGATGTAGTTTACTGTGGGGAATAAACAAGATACCATTGACCTCCAGTATCCAGTCACAACAAAATTAATTTAGAAACCTTTTCATTTAAGATGATGTTTTCAGGTGATCTCCTATAGCGAAGATCTCACCAGCAAATGAAGCAGGATCACTTTTTTTTTTTTTTTTTTAAATTATTATTTCAGTTGCAGTTTTAGTTAGTTCATCAATAGCAATGCATGTGGGGTTGGGGTTTTTTTTTGTGTTTCCATCCCATCTGTGCTTATGTCTTATGAAATAAGTGGAGGAGCTGGAGTGTGCATGTGTGTATGTGTGTTTGTAGAGTCGATTATCTAACCCCTAGTCTATTTGAAATCATCACAGTGCACTCAAGTCAATGATATTCTGTCAAAGGCGGAGAGGAAGCGTGCGTGCAGTGTGAGTGTGTGAACGTGATGCTGTTTGATTGCCTGAAATCCAACTAAGTCTCAGTTTCAAAGGCCTGGGGGCAGCAGGGAAAGTATTTGTTTGTTTAATTATTTATATATTTACTCAGCTTTACTTACAGTGTTTGCAGATGGGGGGAAAAAAAATTGAAGAAGGAATGTTGGGTTCTTGTTTGGAGGGGAACGTGTGTTGTATTAGTCTCAATCTGTTCTCCCATATAATGGCTGCTTTGTGCTGTTAAATGATCATTTGTTACTGACCGGCTCATTGAAAAAGGCCAGAAAGGTTCTAGTAGAATTAGATTTTACGAGTTTATTCATAAAAGGAGTTGCACAATACGTGTGTCATTCCCCTGTCTTTTCCCCTACGCTGATCCAGGGACAGGACTTCTGGCAGCAGCTTCTTAATCCAAAAGGAAATAGCCGAGCCACCAGCAAGCCCAGTGACTCTGCTCCTTGCTACCCGGCAAAAGACATCAGTCTGGTTGCCAGGCGAGTGGCTGGCTCCCTGGACTCGGTTCTCCATCCTGAGCCCTTGTGTTTGCGTTCCAAGTGCTACACCTGGCCTCTTGTTGGTGGGTTTGCATCCGAGGCCAGCTTCTCATCCTCTCTTCAAGCTTCCTCCCCTGGTTGCAGGGGCAGGCAGGGGTGCGTGGAGCACAAACTCAGACCTCTCCCTCGGTTCAGGTCCCTTCCCCAGGTGCCGCTCCAGGCTCTCTGCCCGTTTCCCACGATGTCCTTCTCAGCCTACCTGTGCTCATGAGTCATTTATTTTCCATAGCCAATCTCTGCCCCTACAGACCTGTTTCCCTGGCTCTCGCCATCACTGTTCACACTCCTCTTCCCTCAGTTCAGCTCTGCACCGCCGTTTTGCCCTCGTGCTGTCGCTGGCTGTCACCCCTGTAGAGAGCACTTCACCAGTTCATGTTGCGAGTCACCACTCTGATTCTCTCACACAACGTTAACTATCTCTCCCCTCCTTTCTCAGCTCTTCCCTGAACAGGGTTTGGGAAAAAGGAGCCATATTTAACCAAGGATTCTCAAAAAAAAAATCAACCGAAAAAAACCCCACGGGTAGTAGCAGAAAAAACTGTACCCACAAAGTATACACACACACGGAGATACACAAACATAACTATTTCTGAATGTAAAGTACTGAGAGAGTAGATAGAAAAGGTGTTGTTTTTTTCTTTTGAGGTTCAAAGCTCGATGTCCTTTTTCAAAGATTAAAGAAAATAAAACAGTTCAGTAAGTCTATAATAATTTCACCAAGGCAATTGCACCTATTTTTTTTCACTTTTCTTGTTTCATTAAATCAGCAGCAGATTTCTCACACCTGAACAAAAATCCTGCATACATTTTCCTTTGAATTCTTAAAATTGTGATCTTATTCTTAACTATTCCTGGCAGCCTTTTTTGGGACTATAGTTCAGCTTCTTGCAAAAATATGCTTCCCTGATGTTTTGAAATGTTAACTATCCCTCAGCTCCAGGACCCTTCTCTAGCAATTCCAAATTAAAGTAAGAGGGCAAAATAAGCCTTTGATGTAGTGCTGCATCAGAGTCTTCTTCATTCAGAGGTAGGTAGGAAGGGATTAGGAGCCTATTTCTAGCCCAGCCCTCTTACTAACCTTCTGTGTCCTGCCAGATCCCATTCCTAGACCTCGTTCTTCCTCAGTTTGCGATGTGTAAAGAGGAATTTATGATATCCAGCTTTGCAAAGAGCTTTGTGTGTATTTAAGGTAGAAGTCATGCTGTAGCTTTAGCGGTGATGGTCTAAGGTTATAAATGAGACAACATTTGTAAGGAGAGGTAATATCTTTTATTAGTCCAGCTGATATAGCTGGGGAAAAAACGACAGACTTCCTTGTGTGTCTGAAAGCTTGTCTATTTTTTTCCAACTATATCAGTTGGTCTAATAAAAGATAGTACCTCTCCCAGCAATCCTTGTCTCATTTGAGGTGTAAAGCATGCAGGCTGATTATTTAGGCCTGTTTTTTGTCTGTGTTGAGGGATTAGACATTTCCTCACCTAGGTGGCCAGGGGAAAAGCAGGCTGGATTGTGTCCCCTTCTGTCACCTTCTATGATCAGCGGCAGTGGCCATCTCACAGGCATTAGGAGGTGCAGAGAAACTCTGACAGCCCCTGTTTTCTGATCCTGGAGATGTCCTTTCTTTTTTTCCGTTCTGCTCCCTTATGAAGCACCGCATGCCCTCTCCTCACCCCTGTGACTGTGATTTATTTATAAAATTGCTGCGTGTATGTGTGTGTGCGTGTGTGTGTGGGCAACCACACAAACATCCCCAAGCTGCCGAGCAAGCTGATGAGCATTTGCTAATGTATTTAGCAAGTAATATTGCAAACCACAGGCAAAAAGTACAGTGAGGAGAACAGGTAAAATACTTAAGCCAAGGAAGAATTTGGAAGGAAGGGATTTTTCCCTCAGCTACAAATAAATTGCAGCCCCCTCCATGTCTGGGAGAAGCATTTTTGGGTTTTTTGTTTGATTTCATAACACACAGATGAAAATTCTGAGCAGCTCAAAAGAATCCAGAAGCAGATAGCAGATTTTCAGACGCGGCAAAATTCTACTCCTATGCATAAGGCAGCAGTAGTCAGAGGACAGCTATTACTTATGCTTGACTTTACTAGCAGGCAAAGCATCGGATCATCTATTCAGATCAGGATACTCAGCTATGCCAAAGGTTTAATCAAATATTAAACATGGTCAGTAAACTTAAACCAACGTTGGACGTGCAGGAGTTCTGCTCCTTTTCAAGCAACTACTCTAAGAGGAGAAAGTTTTCTCCCATCTCCCTCTGATTGGGATTTTCTGTGGCTGGAGGGATACTTTCTTCAGACAGAGACACACACCAGTGTGTGTCTAGATAATACATGTGCTTGTGGGAATTTGCATGTGCATCTCACCCTGCCAAGTGGAGATTGAGTCGTTTTTATCCCGCAAGTTCCTATCTTTCTCTCACAGATCATTTCCCATACACTTCTGATCGCTCACCCCATACGCTTTGCTGTGTCCATCTGTCCCTCTCCAAATACAATGCTTTCTCCTCACACTCCCTCTCATCATCCGCTCAACTGAGTTAGAGAGGTATCTAGATGTGTATCCATGTCTATTTGCAAACCTGTGCAGGTAGATGCGCATATCTGGCTGATTATTGGTAAATAATACACGTACAAAGCCACATCTGCCTCCTTCCTATGTACATTTCAGCTGTATTTACACCCTCCAGCCCTTATTTATTCTGACTGGGGGTACTCAGAGGTAGAACATTTTGCAGGGAGTTATGGTTTACGATGTTACCTCTCCCTTATATTATTCATTCTCTCTGATTTTTATCTAATCTCCCTTTGATTGTCCTGGTGCAGCTTAAGAGACAAAGTGAATTTTTATTACATCATCAATATAATCTCCAGCTAATCAGCATCTGTGTGCATTACCATGCCCCCTTTGGCTCTTCATCTGTGTCCATAAATAATAAGAATAATAATCGGGGCCGTTTTTGTGTGCGTGCGTGTGTTTGTGTGTGTGTGTGTTGATATCAGGCAGAGAGTCACAGCTGCACTTTTTCCTTTCAGCCAGCTTGTTTTAGCAACATTGGACCCAGCTTTGTGCAGATTGTCTTGACGATTGCCCAGATTAATTTCCTGGTGCCTAACGCTTAAATCATGGAAACAATTAAAGCGGACGAATCCATACAATCTTCTCACAGTGACTGAACTTTGCTGTTAACTTGTACACACATTTCCGTGGTGTTACAGGCAACATGCCCAGTGCCAGTGGAGTGTGGAGAAGTTAACATATCCCCCTATACGGGTGTTTAACCTCTAAATTTTTAGTGTGTGTTTGCCACTCTTTCTTGGGTAGGAGGATAGTATACTGCATGTCTTTCAACGGGAAGCTTGGAGGCCAGATTTTTGGCTTTTGATTGCTGATATTTTTCCACAGCTTGCTGTGTAGCACTTAGCCTACCACTTAGGACCACAAATTTTGCAGAGTTGATCTCCTATACTTTTTTTTATTTTCCTTTCCAGCTCTAGAAGAACAATGACAATAATGCCTTCCCATAAAGTAAGACTTGTGCCGTACTTTGAAATTCTCATCCTCCGTACAGATTTCTTGCGCATTTTAAACAGATTCGCTCTGATTTCTCTTTAAAATTTGGCAGAGTGAGGCAATGGAAATGCCTCTCTGTAAAGCAGGCAGACTTCAGATTGGCTTCCCAGTGGTTTAGGGTGATACTTGCATCTGATAGACAAGCTATAATGCCCATGTCCTGTCCTGCAGTGGCAGGATTAGTCCCTTCCGAGTTGTCCAAGACTGATCACACTTTGCCAGAGTTCAATCAGATACGACAAAGTCTTCAATAAAAAAAGCACATACACTCATGGATAAATTTTAGACCGATATACTAAACAGCAGCGAACCCCTTGGGAAAGACCTGTATCTCTTCCAGATGAAATGTAGTTATGGTATACAGCCGTCCATCCAGCAAAGTGTGTGCTTAATTCATATTGTGGAAAGCCTCCCAGAACGCAATAGGTTCTTAAAGTTGAGCAGGTGCTTAAATGCTTTGCTGGATCTGTGGAAATCTGCAGTTCAGATGAAATAATTAAGCGTAGGGGTGTTACAGAAGCCAAGTGAAAAGCATAATTCTGTGACTCAGAAATAACACTCCTTCATAGCTGTGGCAGAACACTGAAATCATGAAAGAAACACCGTGTACCTTGAATACCTTGCAGGGTGGATTGGGCTAAGACCCTTCCTATATTTCAAAACATTTCCTTGCTGATTTCTTTAATGGACAGATTCTGATTAGATTTGGCCCTGGGAATGGGATTTGCTCTGAGCAAAGAGAAACATGGAATATTTTCAGTTCTCATCTTCAGTTTTCTTTTTTTATACCAAACTCTTCTCCCTGGCCCCTCCAGCTCTGCTCCCTGTTTTGACAAACCAGCTCATTTATCAGATGGGAAAAAAGGAAGGGGGGAACAGGAATATTTTTGGTTGCTTCTATTTTGCATGATATAATCCCCCTCTCCGCTTAGCACCTCCATAAATAGGAGCTCTGATCTGAAACTGGTCACAGTTTATCGTACTCAGGACTAGACCAGATTGGGTCCTGAGTCTCTATCGACCATCTAATAAAGAGATCAGACTTTTGCACCTTAGATAAAGTTGACATTTCATAAAATGTCTCTTGATTTTCCTGTATCCATTATTATTTTGCCTTTTAATTTTGGAGGTTTATTTGCATGTGTACTACTAGACCTATTTTTATTGTTTCACTATTTATTTACGCCCTTTTGCCTGTTGTTAGACCCCTTGCTGCCCAGCATCCCCAAACCAAGCAGCTAAATCCCCTGGGCAGGTATGAAACCAACATCATTCCCAGATAAAAATCTACCTTGAAGGATGAAGAGCATCCCCCGTTTGTAACTGGAAGGCATGAAAAAGAACACATCACTTATCTGAATTTGCTGTTCATCCAAGCACTGTTTATGGAGATTTACAGTACCTTGCCTGTGCAAAGAGCTCTATTGCATGGTGACTGCTGGAGGATTTTAGGTGGCGGTATTAGCTGCGGTATTAAAAATGCATCGGAAGGCACGGGGTGGGAGATTAGTTGGATAGAAAGACCCATGAATGAAGGGTTAATTACATTCAAAGAGGCCATCGTATGGAGCAGAAGAGGCAATAGGTTTCTTTTCTTCAAAATTTACTAAATAGCTGGAAACACGGTTTAATGAATTTTAATGGGATCTTTCTGAATCCTATGCATATTGCATCTGCTGACTGTAGGAAGTCAAAGTATTGTTGAAAGGGAGAGTATTGCCCTACTTTAGGTTTCACAGTTCAGTATTTAAAAAAATATTCTGCAACAAGCACTTTATTCAATATATATTTTTCTCCTTATTTAATTCCCCCCCCCGCCCTGCAAGCGGAAAAGACTTTCAGGATCTGTGAGCCCTCAATACCATAGATTATTCTACTGTTATATAACACGTGCTTTACATTTATTGAGCCATCTTGTGCCGTCAAGATAAAGGAGGCCTTAGTATTTTTCCCTGCTTAGGAGCCATCTATGAAGACATGGTGATGAATTCTGCTCTCAGTTATGCCCATGTAAATCCAGAGGAACTGACTCCTGTGAATTTCTTCCAGGATTACTGTGATATAAATGAGATCAGGATTTGGCCCACTCTGGTGGAAGTAAGAAAGGAGAGAAAGAGTCGGAGTTTCCTTTTTTCCTTTGCAGTTTGCATGGGCTGCGACGGGACCATGTGCTGCACAACTCCCCTCTGTGAGGGCTCCAGCAGGGGCAGCAGAAAAAGCCAATCTATTTAACTCCAATGCAACACAAACAAGATATTCACAGGTTAGAGAGAGTGGGTCATTTAGCAGTGTGTCAGAAAACTTGACTGCAACATCTTTATCATGATGATTTGCAGCAAGCCAGCATAATCTTCCGCCTCAAAATCAAAGGGAAACTGAGGCAGGGCATGTAGCAAGCTTGTCATAGAGCAGCTGTGTCTGGCTCCAACCTGTATTTTTACGTCTACCTTCACTAAGTTGAGGTTGCCCATCACCTTGGTAACTTGAATTTTCTCTGTCGCTCTTTCTGAAAATGCCAGGCACCCTCTCAGACAGCTGATAGTATAAGACTGTCCTATTTTTCATTAACCTGGGGCCCAGTTCTCCTTCGGGGTGCAGAGAAAGTTGCTGAGACCCTCTCAAAAGAGTCTTTGAGGTTCCCTTGAAGCCAGCAGGAACTGACAGGGCTTAACACTTTGCAGGGCTGTGTTTAGGTCTGTTGAAAATGAAAATCTGCACTGTTTTAGCTGCAGCAGCATGATTAGGGTGATCAAACTTCTCTATTAGAGACATGACAATACCTGTATATAAACGGTTACACTGACATGTAAATGCACATACACACACAGTAGTAGCAGAAGGAAAGTAAAAGCATGCTGGCATCACTCATTTTTACACCAGTACGGCTGTACCCACCCTCTAGGGTCTATTGGGATAATGTTTTCTGTAACGAGGTGGTGTTACACAGGTTCAGGGCTGCGGACCTAGAGGGTATCCCAGTGCAGGAGCCAGAGTTTCCTAAAAGCAGAGACAACCTCAGATCTGGATCTGGAGCGAGACTGTCCAGACTGAGAACAGCAGGAGGACTTTGCACCCGGACTTTTGTAAAGAAGAAAGCCAGGTATTTAAATGCAGTTCTGCAGGACTTGAGACTGCATCTCTCCCCAGTATGGAGTTGTTGTTGCTTTTCCCCCTTGTCTCCCCATCCCTCCCTCGTGTGTTTCAGATCTTTCTCTCCTTACAAGCAGACAATGTGATGCCTGCTTGAATGGCACAGATAAGTTAGCCATGCAGCTCGGAGCACCAGCCTTAAACCACCTAGCCTCCCTTTGATCTGAAATCAAAACAAAAGACGTCGGAATCAAAATGATCCTTTGCCAGGTAACGGTTACTTTGTGCGCTTTGCCTTAATTCAGCTGCATCTCTTCGTATCATGCCCAGATCTGCATTCGTCTTAATACTTTATCAATGTGCCAGCAGGCTGCTTCTATCGTGGATACAGCTGTGCAGAAGCTGCCAGAGTTTTTAAGTAAAGCGTTAAACGATACTTCAGGTGACAGCAAATTGTTATTTCTTTACACACCTCCCCTCCAGTTCATCAGCCTTCCCCTTCCCCTTCCTCACCAAGCCCAGATGCTAAAGCCCTGATTTTTATGTCAGCTTTGTGCTCAAATTATACAACTCAAATGTATTTCCCCCCCCCCCCCCTTTTTTTTTGTGTCTCTTGATGGGAGCTGCAGACAAAATGAACCTCACAAGCAAGCAGCCTCTCTTGGCGGCTCATTCCTTCTGTTTCAGGTGAGCTGCTGGGGTGGCTCCAGAAAAGCCACCCACCTCGCCCAAGTCCTGCCATGAGGACAGTCTTCGATTCGCAGCCCTATCTAGACTTTTAACATACCATTACGGTGTTGTTGAGAGCTGGGAGTTAGAAGAGATAGCTTTTTTTTTTTCCCTAGCTCAGCTGTTGGTTTACTCTGTAGACGCTGAGCAAGTAATTTCTACAGAAAAATTAAAACTGGCTGTCACTTTTTTTAGTGCCTACTTGTTCTGTATGCTCATTGAATATGTGCTTTGGGGAGGGGGGTCCCTACTGCAATTGACTTTTCAAACCGGACACTGTAAGTTAGGGACTGATTTAAAAAACTCAAGATATTTAACTTGTCAGCATTGTGTTTCTGATCCTTGCTCTACAAAACTGGATAAATAAAACTTCCCCATGAAGAACTTCGAGATTTTCCAGAAAGTTAACAAATTGACATTCACTTGAAGTATCAGGGATCAGACCTTGTTGGACTTGCACATACTGTGTTAACAGATATTTCCTAACAGGCAGATCTTTGCCAGATTCTTGCTCAAGGGAATCCAGACTGTTTTGATGAATAATAATTAAGCCACCCCCTTTTTTTTTTTTTTCCTCCTTTTTCCTCTTCTCCAGAGAGGGATAGTTACTGAGGCATCAGCACCTGAGAACAAACTTTACTCCTCATATGTCTCCTTTAGCACTGACCCTCTCCTAATAAATCAGGTCAGATTTGATATAGGCAGGACCAAGGTCAGCCTATCTTGACTCTCGCTGTCTCTTCAACACACCAGATACAATGCTGCCACGTTGTGGCTCGTTCCTATCTGTTCTGCTGCACACACTCGCCCAGCGCTCAGATCTTGCAAAGAGAGCATCCTGGATTTCTCTCCAGGGAAGGACTGTGGAACTCCAACTCACACAACACATGGTCAGGGATGCCACCCAGCCCCACTTGCCTCCACAATAGGCAGAGACCAAAAAAGACTGCATTGCCTGTGGTCATAAATTACAAGCCCCATGTGTGCCCCCATAGTTTGTCTCGTGTGGCTGCTGGTGCTTCTTATGAAGATGCTCTGACTTGGAAGGGAGGGTGTAGAAATGCCAAACTTTATTTCTCTGATAGATGCAGCCTGCTTTCTATTTACTCCCCTCTCCAGATCCTTATAGAGGTAGCTGATCCATTTGGTGCAAGCAAAATACATTCATAGAAATGTGGGCAGGATCAGGCCGCTCTTATCCTAAACGTCCCTTCATTTTATTGGCTGTTAAGTTCTTGGTTCTCTTTATTTTTTCTCCCAGTGCTTTTTTCTTTATTTCCTTCCCTCTGTTGGGTAAAAGAAACACATACACACAAAAACACAGCAGGGCAGGAAATTAAACCTTTCCACAAAGACGCTTTGGTAAGATGCTGGCTTTTCAGTCATTTATTTTGCACTGATTATTTTTTATAAGAGGGAAAGGAAGGAGTGAGAGTGAGGGATGTGACAGAGAGGGAAACTGAGTAGAGGAAAGAAAGTCCTTTAATTTATTTGGAGAGTTCTGTCATTGGTGGTTGTTGCTTTTTCCCCACACACATGAGAAAACCGTAAGAGCTTTAAACCCACCAGCAACACTCACATGAATTAAATGCCAAGTGGAACCGCTTCCATTTTCCTGGGTACAATAAGGATAATGGTTTCTTCCTGGCATGATTCTACCCATTTTGTATTGGTTAGGCAAGTCCTAGGTGCACTGCAACACCACTAGGCATTCAAAGGCTCCTTTTAATTCAGGAAATGAATTAATTGCTTTATACTGAAAGGTTGTTTCAAAGTAGGACCATAATGTCCCCTCAAAACTCTCTTGCTCTGTTAGGAAGACTTGAACCATTGCATCCAGTAAGTACTGGATGCCTCTGGTTCCCTGTTCATCCTTGCTGCTCCCCAGGTGGCATGGTTTGCCTCCATACAGTGAATCCTCAGAGAGGATCTGGTCCTTCAGGATACTGAAACCCAAAGAACAGGAGGGCAGCGCTGCAAGTTGAGAAACTTACACCTCAAAACAATGCATAAATATCAAGGTTAGTTGCTATTCCTGGGGAAAATGTCTCCTAGACAAGAAGAATCCAGTGCTCACCCATGGAAGTTTCTGACCCTTCCTGGTAGCAGGCTTAGATCTTGAAATTGGCTTTTCATGTTCAAGTGTGCTAACAGATAGCTATGCCTGAGTCACTGCGAACACCAACCATTGACTGCAAGCAGGGAATTTCCCTGCATCTCATGTGCAGCATCGGGTAGGCTAGGGGGAAAAGAATAGAGAAAACTCTCCATCATTTCTCCATCTCTCCCTGGTGGCTATTAGCAAAGGATGCACGTGCAGTCCCCATGCTGTGCAAACACTGTCAGACACCTGCCGTTGTGTCTGGTACAAGTTTTAAACAGTTACTTATTCAGAAAGACTCCACAGCCCTGAAAACAGTGCGTTCTCTGTGATTGCTTAGTTTTAAAGGTGGCTTACAGGAGAGATGGGGAGGGACTCTTTATCAGGGAGTGTAGTGATAGGACAAGGGGTAACAGTTTTGAACTGAAAAAGAGGAAATTCAGATTAGATATTAGGAAGAAATTTTTTACAGTGAGAGTGGTGAGACACTGGCCCACAAAGAATTTGTGGATGCCCCAATCCTGGAAGTGTTCAAGGCCAGGCTGGATGGGGCTTTGAGAACCCTGGTCTAGTGGGAGGTGTCTCTGCCCTGGCAGGGGGTTGGAACTCGATGATCTTTAAGGTGCCTCCAACGGAAACCATTGTATGACTTTATGATTCAATGATTCTATGATTTATGTTATTATTGGCATAAAATCACATGAAGGACTGTACATAGCCCGCTCTTATTGAGGGAGAGGGACAACCTTAGAGTGAATAATGCTGTTATTAGAAGAACAAACCTAGTGAAGAGCAGGAAGACATGGCAGAAAAGAGTCGTTCAGTAACCAGAGAAGTGGAACTGGGACTTTGAGCCCCAGAGACCTGGTCAAAGTTTGGATATTTGTAACTCTGATCAAAAGCGTTCCACGGTCTGAGTGAAACAAGGCCTGTTCCCGGGCAGCATTTACTAGGATGTTGTACTGTTTCAAGTGCTTATTTATGCACTCTTTGTTAGGGACAAAGTTCTGTGACTCAGTTTTCTGAACTGTGAAGTGAGCGAGACAATAACCCCATATCTGGAAGGGTAGGATGCAAAGCCTAACTCACACTTGTGAAATAACTGAGATGTTTTGAGGAAGGGTCACTAGAAGGGCTGAATAATTTTAAAGGCCACAGGAGATCAATGCATAGCAAAAGATATGGGGTTTGCTAATAGTTTTTAAAGCACAAGAGAACGTTCAAATACAGACTGTAATATTAAGGTCCTTAGATTATTTTCTTTCAGCTTTTTTTTTTTTTTTGGGGGGGGGGGAGGGTGTTATGTGATCACATTTTTCCAGTAACAACTGAGATCAGGACTCCACTATGCTAGATGATGCACCTGCATGTACAGACATACCATATTGCAAATGGACACAAACAAGCACACATCCAGTAGGAGAAAAGAAGTACCAGATCGTGATCTAATAGGTTTGGTTTCTAACCCCGAGTTGCACTGAGATTAAGACTCAGATTCTTAAAGGCACTTAGTGCCCAACTCCCATTGAAATCAATGGGTGTTAGATACCTAAATAGCTTTATGGATCTGAGCATAAGTGACTTATCCAAGGACAGAGCAGCAATCTACAGCTGGGTTGGGAATTAAACACAGATTATACAAGTCCCAGTCTGATATCTTAATCAGAAAATCATCTTTCCTCTCCATATTTCATGCAATAAATCCCTGGCATTCACTTCACAACATGGATACATAATGCCCATCCCATAAAATTACCGGAAACCTGCAGTGACAAAAATGTTTTTTCTCAAACCAAACCCAGCTACAGATACACCAGTACACTTTGTCTGTA
>JAOXNO010000020.1:8909057-8922329 GCA_028565335.1 Limnodromus scolopaceus
AAGCTAATTAGAAGTGTGTACTTTGTAATATGTATGAGCTAATTATGTCAAAGCATAAAAGGCGACTGTGTGAATCAGTAAACGGAAGCTTGCTGATCATTCACATTGAGTGCGCTCGACTTCCCTCCGTCGCGACACACTCTTTTCCTAAACATCCCTTCTCTTTATTGGCTGTCAAGTTCTTGATTCTCTTCATATTTCTCCAACTGCTTTTTTCTTTATTTCTTTCCCTCCTTTGGGGAAAAGAAAAACACACACACACAAACACAGCAGAGCAGGAAATTAAGCCTTTTCACAAATATGCTTTGGTAAGATGCCGACTTTTCACTCATTTATTTTGCACTGATTATTTTTTATAGGGGAGAAAGGAAGGAGTGAGTGAGAGCGAGGGATGTGACAGAGAGGGCAACTGAGTAGAGGAAAGTTCTTTAATTTATTTGGAGAGCTCTCTCACTGGTTGTTGTTGCTTTTTCAACATGTGAGAAAAGCAGAAGAGCTTTAAACCTATCAGCAACACTCACATTAATTAAACACCAGGTGGAACTGCTCCCATTGTCCTGGATATGATAAGGAGAATGGCTTCCTCCTAAGCATGATTCTACCCATTTTGTCCTGGTTGGGCAAGTCTTAGGTGTACTGCAACACCACTAGGCATTCAAAGGCTCCTTTTAATTCAGGAAATGAATTAATTGCTTTATACTGGAAAGTTGTTTCAAAGTAAGGCCATAATATCCCCTCAAAACCCACTTGCTCTTTTAGGATGATATGAGCCATTACAGCCAGGAAGCACTGGATGTCTCTGGTTCCCCGTTCATCCTCGGTGCTCCCCAGATGGCATGGTTTGCCTCCATGCAGTGAATCCTCAGAGAGGATCTGGCCCTTCAGGATATCAAAACCCAAAGAGCAGGAGGGCAGTTCTGCAAGTTTAGGAATTTACACTTTAAAACAGTGCATGAATATCAAGGTTAGTTGCTATTCCTTTGGGAAAATGTCCTCCAGACAAAAAAAATCCAGTGCTCATCCATGGAAGCGTCTTACCCTTCCTGGAAGCAAGCTTAGATCTTGAGGTTGGCTTTTCATGTTCAAGTGTAATAACACACAGCTGTGCCTGAGTCCCTGCAAACCCCAATCATCAGCTGCAAGCAGGGATTTTCCCCACATCTCATGCATAGTGTGGGGTAGCCTGGGGGATTAAGAATAGAGAAAATTCTCCATCATTTCTCCATCTCTCCCTGGTGGCTATTAGCAAAGGATACACCTGCAGTGTACTGAGAGAGAGAGAGACAACCTTAGAGTGAAAAATGCTGTTGTTAGAAGAACAAACCTAGTGAGGAGCAGGAGGTGGCAGAAAAGAGTGGTTTAGTAACCAGAGGAGCGGAACTGGGACTCCCATCCCCAGAGACCTGGTTAAAGTTGGGATACTTGTAACTCTGATTGAAACAAGGGTCCAAAGTCTGTTCCAGGGCAGCATTTACTAAGATTGTTCTGTTTCAAGACCTAAGTGCTTATTTATGTACTTTTTGTTTGGGGCAAAGTTCTGTGACTCAGTTTCCTGAACTGCAAAGTGAGCAAGGTAATAGCCCCATATCTGGAAGGGTAGGATGCAAAGCCTAATTCACACTTCTAAAATAATTCAGATGTTTTAAGGAAGGATCGCTAGAAGGGCTGAATAATTTAAAAGGCCACAGGAGATCAATGCACAACAAAAGACGTGGGGTTTGCTAATAATTTTTAAAGCACAAGAGAACATTAAAAAATAGACAGTAATATTAAGGTCCTTAGATTATTTTCTTGAAGTTTAACTTTTGATGGTTTTTTTTTTTGGTAATGGTGATCACATTTGTATTATATTTTTCCAGTAACAGCTGAGATCAGGACCTCAGGACCCCACTGTGCTAGATCTAGATGCTGTACAGGCACATACAGACTAACCATATTCCAAATGGACACAAACAAGCACACATCCAGTAGGAGAAAAGAAGTACCAGATCATGATCTAATAGGTTTGGTTCCTAATCCTGAGTTGCACTGAGATTAAGACTCAGATCCTTAAAGGCACTTAGAGCCCAGCTCCCATTGAAATCAATGGGCGTTAGATACCTAAATAGCTTTATGGATCTGAGGATAAGTGACTTATCCAAGGGCAGAGCAGCAATCTACAACTCAGTTTGGAATTAAACACAGATTATACAAGTCCCAGTCTGACTTCTTAATCACAAAATCATCTTTCCTCTCCATATTTTGTGCGATAAATCCCTGTCATTCACTTGACAACATGGATACATAATGCCCATCCCATAAGATCACTGGAAACCTGCAGTGACAAAAATTATTTTCCTCAAACCAAGTCCAGCTACAGACACACCAGTACACTTTGTCTGCACTTGGGGTTGGCTTCTGCTCTCCCTTACACCATGGAAACTGCTATGGCCTTCAGAGTTCCCTCCCTAGGTTTACATCCAGGTGACAGAGAGCAGAATCCAACCCCAGCATTACAAGTTCAAATATTTTTCACCCAGCTCTGAGGAGGGGATGGATTAGACAAACTGAACTTTCTGAAAAGATCAATATGGAACATCTCTTTCAATTACTCTCCAAGGTACTAAGCCTGTGAAGTCGGTTATGGCGCATTTATAAATCTTTCCAGGAGGGGCTGTCTGACATACTACATTAGGGAGGCTGAACAAGAAATAGACTGGTGGAGCCAGGCTCTGCCCTCCTTGAAACAGAAACAGGAGCACCTATGAGAAAGCAACCAGGGTTAAGGAGCCCCTGTATCCTGCCCCAGTCAGGCAGAAGGCAGAAGCATAAATGAAAAGAGTGAATGGAGGAAAGTTCATGGTAGGGGCAGCAGCAGAACTCCCCCCTTGCCCACCTCACCCCCCCACCAGGTACCTCTGAAGAACAGATATGAGGTTCTGGTTGAGGAAGGCCAGACAAGTGAGGATGTGGATGATGGGCAATGTATATCAGAGGTGCCTCCTCAGTCAAAAAAGCATACTGCCTGTATCACCACCACACACCCACAAGGAGGAAAAGAAGTGTTGGTGACTCCCTCCTGAGGGGAACCGAGGGCCCAATATGCTGGATGGACCCTCCTCATAGGGAAGTCTTCTATCTTCCTGGGGCCCAGGTTAGGGACATCACCAGGAAACTTCCTGGCTTGGTACGGTCCTCAGACTATTACCCATTATTGATTTTCCATGTAAGTGGGGAGAAAGACTCGTAGTTCAAAAGCAATCAAAAGAGACTTCAGGGAGTTGGGAGGGTTGGTAACGGAATCTGGGGCACAGGTTATTTTTTTGTCACTCCTTCCAGTTGCAGGCAGTGATGCTGCTGGGAAGAACAGACGGATCCGGTTGATTAATACATGGCTCCATGGCTGGTGTTACTGCCACAACTTTGATTTTTTGACAATGGGATGACCTACACGGCACAGGGTTTGTTGACATAAAATGGGAAGCACCTGGCAAGGGATGCTAAGAACAACAAGAAGGACTTCTAAAGGTATGTCAACCAGAAAAGGAAGGTTAAAGAAAGTGTCCCCCCCATGATGAGCAAGAATGGCAAAAAGTGATAACAACAGATGAGGAGAAGGCTGAGGTTCTCAACAACTTTTTTGACTCAGTCTTCACTGCCAACCCCTCTCCTCACACCTCCTGAGTTGAAAGACCAGGCAAAAACAGAGACTATGAGAAAGAATAACCGCTCACTGCAGGAGAAGACCAGGTTTGAGACCTTCTAAGGAACCTGAATGTACATAAGTTCATGGAACCTGATGAAATCCATCCACGGGTCCTGAGGGAGCTGGCGGATGAAGTTGCTAAGCCGCTTTCCATTATATTTGCGAAGTCGTGGCAGACTGGTGAAGTTCCCCCTGACTGGAAAAGGGGAAACGTAACCCCCATTTTCAAAAAGGGAAAAAAGGAAGACCCGGGGAACTACAGGCCGGTCAGTCTCACCTCTGTGCCCAGCAAGATCCTCCTGGAATCTCTGCTAAGGCACATGGAAAATAAGGAGGTGACTGGAGACAGCTAACATGGCTTCACCAAGGGCAAATCATGCCTGACAAATTTGGTGACCTTCTATAATATTGCCACAGCATTGGTAGATAAGGGGAGAGCAACAGACATCATCTACCTGGACTTATGCAAAGCATTTGACACTGTCCTGCATAACATCCTGGTCTCAAAATTGGAAAGTAATGGGTTCAATGGATGGACCACTCAGTGGATAAGGAACTGGCTGGATGGCTGCACTCAAAGGGTTGTGGTTAACGGCTCAATGTCCAAGTGGCGGCCAGTGACGAGTGTTGTTCCTCAGGGGTTGGTACTGGGACCAGTGCTATTTAACTTCTTTGTTGGAGGCATGGACAGTGGGATAGAGTGCACCCTCAGCAAGTTTGCTGACGACACCAAGCTTGGTGGCGCGGTCAACACACTGGAGGGAAAGGATGCCATCCAGAGGGACCTGGACAAGCTTGAGAGGTGGGCTTGTGCAATCTGCATGAAGGTCAACCAAGCCAAGTGCAGGGTCCTGCACCTGGGACATGGCAATTTCAAGCACAAATACAGGTTGGGCCAAGAACGGCTGGAGAGCAGCCCTGAGGAGAAGGACTTGGGGATGTTGGTAGATGAGAAGCTTGACATGAACTGGCAACGTGCACTGGCAGCCCAGAAAGCCAACTACATCCTGGGCTGCATCAAAAGAAGTGTTGCCAGCAGGTTGAGGGAGGTGATTCTGCCCCTCTGCTCTCATGAGACCCAACCTGGAGAAGTACGTCCAGCTCTGGAGTCCTCAGCACAAGAAGGACATGGACCTGTTGGAACAGGTCCAGCGGAGGGCCACGAAGATGATCAGAGGGCTGGCGCACCTCTCCTATGAAGATAGGCTGAGAGAGTTGGGGTCGTTCCAACTGGAGAAGAGAAGGCTCCGGGGAGACCTTATAGCAGCCTTTCAGTACCTAAAGAGGGCCTACAGGAGAGATGGGGAGGGACTCTTTATCAGGGAGTATAGCCATAGGATAAGGGGTAATGGTTTTAAACTGAAAGAGGGGAGATTCAGATTAGATACTAGAAAGAAATTCTTTAGTGTGAGGGTGGTGAGACACTGAAGGTTGCCCAGAGAAGTTGTGGATGTCCCATTCCTGGAAGTGTTCAAGGCCAGGCTGGATGGGGCTTTGAGCAACCTGCTCTAGTGAGAGGTTTCCCTGCCCATGGCAGGGGGGTTGGAACTCGATGATCTTTAAGGTCCCTTCCAACCCGAACCATTCTATGATTCTATGATCCTCTTCTTCCACCTTTACTCCTCGTAAGCAATCCCTTATTGCCTGGGATGGGCTGGCAGGGCAGGGTTACTCACACTAAATGTCAGGGAAGGAGCAGGCCCGAGTCTCTCAGATTTAGGACAGATGGGGACCTTTTTGATCTCCTTTCCCCAGACACTGACGTTCACATAATCAGAGATGCAGCTACAGAACAACAGGAGGGACCAGATTCAAACCTTGTGAAAGCTACTGCAAAGTCACCAGGACCAGAAGACATTTCAGAAGCTGAACATGTATGTTATACATCCCAAAACAATCACAGCCCTGACAGATAACTAGGTTAGATGCAGTTATATAGGGAGATGGGGTGGGGGAGCCCTTATGCCGATAAAGCTCCTTCAATTCATGGAACAGGTTTAAAGCCTACCCAAAAAATTAGGCTGAATATGTTGATTTAAGTTCAGTAATCTCCTACAAGCCTGCTGGCTCCTCTCTGATACTCCAGGGTTGAAGTGAGGATTTGGAGCATGCAGGGAGAGTTTTCTAGAGGAGTGTGATTCACTATACTGTAGCTCCCGTTTTCTGTGCATTTACTTGCCAGTACGATAGGAAACCTGACAGTTAAAAGAGCATCAGGTATAATCTGTGCCCCTAACTCTCCTGCTCCAAACACCCCTGCTTAAGATCAAGCTGTCTAAAGTTCTATTTTGTTTTCTCTCTTGGTGTCTGGTTTGGAACACCTCTCTAGAGATGTTAGCTGAAAGGCTGTAACGAGCTCAGGTAGGAAAGGCTGTGAGTGTTTAATACATATAAGCTATTTAGACGTTGCTTCAACAAGGCTGCAGGATTAATGCATGTTAATTCCTGTCTTCCAAATTTTACTGCAGACCAGGCCTAAAGACAGCACTGCTGGGGAACTGGCTGCATTTCTGCGAGGCTGTTTCTTTCCTGTAGGGTGTGGTGAGCCAGCTTTTGGGGTGCACCCCAATATCCAGGATGAGCCCGTGGCTCTCTTAGGGTAAAAGAAAATCCGCACAATGGTGTAAAGAGAACAGGTAGAGGCAGGGCAGTTCAGCCTCCTCCTCTGCATTAAATGTACTCTCCTGCTTCATGTGTTGTGGTCACATCCTGTGGTTGGCTCAGCTCTGGGCTAAAGCTGTGCCCTGTGTCACCGCCAATGGGGCCAGGAGCCCCCCTGTGCTGGGTACTGCACAGAGCGGGGACAAAAAGACACCTCCTGCCTCTGGGCTCTGGGACACCGAGCAGGGGACGAGAGACAGCAGATGGATACAAGCAGACAGGGGAAGTGTGAGGAGACACTGAGACATTATTCAGCAATGTGGCTGGCAGCCATCTCGGTGGCTCAACCATTCCAGGTGACCAGGTAAGAGTCAGGGGTAAGGAGGGGCTCGGCAGCAGCCAGGGGGATGGCTTTTGGTCTTGGGTAATTAACCCAGCAAAAGTGACAGCCACCCTGTGGCTGTGGGGTCTGCTTTACCCGTGTATCTTCACATGGTGGACACTTCTGCAGCCCTTTGCCCTTGCTTTTAAGGAATCAGGAGTTGCAGATGTTCATCAACAGGATGGGGCAGGGAAGAAGGGGAAGCTGGCAGTGTGTGAGAAAGGCTGCAAATACATCTGGGGAAAGCATTTTCCTCCATTTCTTTGTTTCCAGATGACCAAACCCTTGTCAGATAGAAGGGTGAAGCTCTTGATTTTTTACCCACTGAGGATTTGGCCCTGTGAGGATAGCCAGAAGGGATATTTAGGCACCAGTGTGACAACCTTTCCCCACCAAGCCTGGAAGCCACAGCAGCCCAGAAGACCTCCTAACTGCCGCTGGGTGGAAATAATGCTGCAGAGTGGCAGAGGGGAAGGCACTTCAGGAGCAGCTGCTGATTACAGCGAGTAAAACCGTCCATAACCTGATCCTAACTGCAGGATCAGGCTGCAGCAAGGTTGAAAAGGATCTAGCATTCCTGGTGACAGCATTTGGTATAAGTGCCAGACTTATTTTAACCCAGTTGGTGGTGTTAATGAGGGGACGTTTAGGCACTGAGGAATATTTGCATGCAGTGACTGCATAAGGATTGAACCTTTTGGAGTGAAATTCCTAGTGTGAGACAGCCTTGGTATATGTTATGAAGAATGAATATCTATAGATAGTCTTAGGTGGGAATTTCTATACAGAGGTACATTTTCATTTTTGGAAAAGAACTTTTTAAGAACTTTTTTTTTTCTTTCTCACTAAGTAGAAATAACTTGCTTATATACAACATTTAATACGAAAGGGTGATTACTGTCACATTTACAGATATTTGAGCAAAGTGCACATAATAGATGCATTTTTACATTGTAGTGGATACATTATCTAGAAAAAAACAGACATGCACATGGCTACATTAAAGATTTAGGGCTCTATCCTGCACCATTTAAATCAGTAGGAGTTTGTCACTGATTTTAATGGAAGCTAGATAGGGGCTTATATGCCAATATAATGCAGCTGCTAAGGAATAAATATCGACACAAATGGGTCAATATATTGGTGTCTTTTAGGTGCTAAACCTGTACTTTGTGATACCTATTGCAATGTTTTGCATGTTAATTGTAACTGCAGTGCAGCCATCCTGCTGCTAAAGAACAGGACCCGGAGGGTACCGGTATTCATTGTGTAGTAGTGACACCTTCAGATCGCTACCAAAACCAGTCCCCTCTGTGCAAGGTGCTGCACATACATGCATACGTGAAGAAAGAAATCTTTAGTGAGAGATTTGATGACTTGACACAGGGCACATCAGTGATGAAAGTGGCAGTGAAAGCCAGGGACTGCAGCCCCAGGGATAAATCAGAACTACAGACCTACAAACAGTTAATGAAGTCTTGCTTAGGAGGTTTGGGATATTTTTTACTAGTGGAGGAAGAAAAAAAAAAAAAAGAAAAATAAGTTTAGGTTAAGCTCAAAAATCAATTTGTTTTATTTTCTAAGTAAAAAAAAAAATATCTCAAGTTATTTTGCTTTTGAGCACTTTCATGTTGGGGCATCTTGCATCTATATTTTTTCTTAAAAAAATAATAACAAAACCATGTCCTGGCTATTTAAGAAAAGAAATTATTCCCACAAATAAACTTTTTTTTTTTTTTTAAATCAAGGAAAATGTTTTGACTTTATTCTTTTTATGTCCTGCTTGAAAGAACTTGCCAAATTTCCTCCAAATCCATGAACAGCTTTCCTTCCCTTTCCCCCTGCTTTAGCAGGGGAGTTGGACTAGATGATCTCTAGAGGTCCCTTCCAACTGACAATTCCGTGATTCCTGCTAAGCTGTCTTTTCTCTACAAATATCAGCTGACAAAGAATTGTGCAAGTCTAGTCATCAAGCTAATGGCCTGTTCTCAGTCTCTCCAAACTAAGAAAAAAGTAGACAAAATAAATAGAAAATAAATTAGGAAAGAGCCAAAGAGGCCAGAACAAAAGTAAAAAGGATTTCTTCTCTTAAAGCAGCAGCCTGGAATATGGGGATATTACTCTGAGATGCACAAGAACCACTAGAAACAGCCACCTCCATATGAACAGAGAGAGTGCTGTACTCTGCCTCCATCTAATACATGAGATTTATAAGTGCTTCAGCTCCCCAGAGGCACTCAGGCATATTGCTATATATAGGACTGTTCTCAGATTACAGAACGCCTTCCCTTGACTGTAGTGTTATCAGACCACGGGGATTTTTTTCTTTTTTTTTTTTTTTTAAACCAGCTCGCTCTAAGCTATTTCAGTTTGCTTGCTCCACCACCAGTGTTATTGCATGGAAATGGAGTCAACGTCCAGTTCAAAAGCAATCTTAGGCAACTATAGATAAATAGCTCCTCCCAGGAAGCAACAATATTTGTGTGACACATAGCACAGACAATAGATTTGTTTTCTGAATAAGTTAGCTGGAAAATCAGTTAGGGCCCTGCCTTGCATTGAGCTGTGCCTCCCATGGGGCCAGGGCTGGGCAGCAGCAAGGAATGCGGATGCTGAGCTTGGAGCTGGTGGAGGTCCCCATGGGTGGACAGCATCACTCACGACTTGAGGTATGCTGCTTGCGTCCTGTCCACACAGGAACAGTGAAGAGGGGAATTGGGCACAGCCTGTTACCACTCCCATGTGGTTTTATACCTTTTGGGGAAGGCAGGGACAGATCTTGCAAGGGTGCTGAGCCCCTTCTGTGCTGAGCTGTTTTCCATTTCCGTTTTACATATAGGGAAATTAGGCTCTTTGCCCTCCTTCACTCTTAAACCGGTGAATGATTTCATATGCCTCTGCTTCTACCATCGCTGTCCCCTCCTCCATTTCTTACATTTTTTTCATACTTTCCTTCCCTGTCACTATTTTTGTACAACAGTTATTTGTTCAGTAATCTCCCTCAAGAGATTAGCACACTAATAGGCAGTCAACAAAACAAGAAAGAAAGACAGTACTTAAAGGATGAATACTTGGGAGAGAGCATCAGTCTTTTGATGTCCTGATTCCAGTCGGGTTTATTTGCTATATATATGTCTATAATAACTATACATCTTCGTATAGCTGTCCTACTGCTCAAGCGGAGATTTCTGACTGCTTTGCAAACCTTATACCTCTCCTTTGCTTGCAGGGAGGAGGAAAGCAGCAGCATTCCCAGTACCCAAAGGGGTACCCTGGAGCACAGAGCAACCCACATATTTCAGGCAGTAGGATGGCTTAGCAGCAGAGTCACAGAATCACATGGGGTTGGAAGGACCTCTGGAGATCATCTAGTCCAACCCCCCCTGCCAGAGCAGGTCCACCTAGAGCAGGTTGCACAGGAACTTGTCCAGGCGGATTTTGAATGTCTCCAGAGAAGGAGACTCCACCACCTCCCTGGGCAGTCCACCCATCACACACGTTTTCCTGCCCTCTACACCAGCAGCCCCTGTCCTGAAAACATCTCCACACCTTCCACCATAACTCCATGGTTGTTCCCATTCGAGGCAACAGGAGTCTGTGTCTCCTGATGGTTGGATAAATAACACAGTGCAGAAGCGGGGCCCTGTCTCCAAACATAGATGCTGTATTTCGCGCAGTTGTTGCCGGCTAAAAGAATATCATCCGATCTTTAGTGACCTTACTGCTCTAGGTGGATAACAGCCAGGCATTTAATACACACACAGAAAAAGGTAGAGGAATTAAAGGGCTGTAACTGCATTGCATTTTGCAGCGTGGTCTGGCAACAGCTGCAAGTATGCTTTTTAAAGACAGTTTGGTTTTGCAGGCATGCTCCTTCTCTGGTGGCTGCTTTTGCTTTGTTTTTCCTCTGACAAATTCTTTTAAGCTGGCAGTGAAGACTTACTTAGGACTGTATTAGGGGCTCTTGAAAACACCCTTTTTTTCTTCCCCAGAAATTGATACCACACACTTGGGCGATTTTATTATTTTTAACAGATTGGTAGGCATTTTTTTCATTTCCCCTTTGTGATTTTATACAGAACACTTTTTCAGGCAGATCTTTTCGCACCCCTCCAAAGCAGTTAATGAAACCATTCACGTGCATACAATTAAGCACAAAGGGGGAAAAAGAAAAGCTACAATGGCCTAATAATTTCATCTGAAAAATCCTCCAGACTGTTAATATTCTGAAGTAACAAATCCTTTTAAAGAGAATTTCAAAAAGTCATGCGTGCCTCTAACAGTCATTTTATATACCCACAAATTTGGGAACATATGGAAGCTAATAATTTTAAAGTGATAATAACATCATACGTTCTGCCCCCAGTTTAGCCCTGATCCTGCACAGCTGAAGCCAGTAGGAGCTTTATTATCGACTTTGTTGAGCACATGATGAAGTATTTAATGGGGTGCAGCCTCACTCAAGTCAAATGGATTGCATGGGCGTAGTAGAATTTGCCCCTGCAGTTCTGATAATTTGTAGCACAAAAAATACCTAGCAGACTCCAATATTCAGAATCCATAGAGGGAAAATAGGGGGACCTGTACCTGGGGAGTGAAAATTCAGGAGGGTAGATCAGCAGGACTAAACCTCAAATCTCCATATATAGGTATCTTAGGTATCCAATATCTTAGAATTCTTCCCAATCTTGAGCCAAAAGACATTCAAATATTTTATCTCAAAACAGTACCTTTTGAGATTTCTAATTGTTGTTTTGCAGCATTTCAATCTTTAAAATTCAGATTTTCTCAGTTAACACACATGCTGGAAAATGTACCTAAAAAAAAAAAAAAAAAGAAGTTGAGATGCTCATACATTCTCACACATTTTGGAGCTGGTTGTGAAGAAGCACAGCAAAGCACACCGGGCTTGTAGAAATGGGAAGAGATAGCAATACCAAAATAAAGAATGGCAAATTGGTTCTTTGAGTATGCACATGATATGTTTTTTTGAGGTACAATACCTCCCTCAAACATTCTCCCAGCCTCTCATCATTTTCAGCCCAAGGGATTTCCAAAGCCTGATGGGGTTCGTTTCTTAATGTAATAAAATATAATGAGCAATTTCATCATTGTGGGAATGTGATCCACAATTCTTGAAAACAGTACTGTATGTGCACTGCATCTTCCACCTAAGTCTGTGCATCTGGAAAGAGGAGAAAAGTAAGTCAGAGGGCACAATAAAGCCTTGAGCAGAGTCTTTTGAAAGCACCCAAAAGGAAATACCAATTCAAAGACCTAGCTGGAGCACACAAGGTTTGAATATGTCTTTTATGACTAGCTGTAAGGATATATATCCCTAGTGTAAAAAAAAAAGAACTATTCCATAATTCTTTGGAGAAAAGGTACATCTGGAACCAGATCACATCTGCAATAAAAGTTGAATCCATGTACAATTCACCCCCATGTAACGTTTCACTCCAAGCTTCAGATTCAGCTAGATGAGATTTAAAGTCCATCCAACCTTTCATAGAATCATAGAATTTTCTAGATTGGAACGGACATTTGAGATCATCTAGTCCAACCATCAACCTAACTCTGATAAAAAAAAAAAAAACCAACGAAAAAACCATCACTAAACCATGTCACTAAGCACTATGTCAACCCGTCATTTGAATACATCCAGGGATGGTGCATCAACCACTTCCCTGGGCAGCCCATTCCAATGCTTAATAACCATTTCAGTGTAAAAATTTTTCCTGATATCCAAACTGAACCTCCCCTGGCTCAACTTGAGGCCATTTCGTCTTGTCCTATCGCCTGTGACTTGGGAGAAGAGACCGACACCCCTGCCTCTCTACACCCTCCCTTCAGGTAGTTGTAGAGAGTGATAAGGTCTCCCCTCAGCCTCCTTTTTTCTAGGCTGAACAACCCCAGCTCCCTCAGCCTCTCCTCATAAGACGTATCCTCCAGACCCCTCACCAGCTTTGTTGCCCTTCTCTGGACCTGCTCCAGCAACTCAATGTCTTCTTTGTGGTAAGGAGCCCAAAACTGGACACAGTACTCGAGGTGGGGCCTCACCAGTGCCAAGTACAGGGAGATGATCACCTCCCTAGTCCTACTCACCATGCTGTTCCTGATACAGGCAAGGATGCTGTTAGCCTTCTTGGCCACCTGGGCACACTGCTGGCTCACGTTCAGTCAACAGTCGACCAACACCCCCAGGTCCCTTTCTGCCAGGCAGCTCTCCAGCCACTCTTCCCCAAGCCAGTAGCACTGCATGGGATTGTTCTGACCCCAATGCAGGACCCGGCACTTGGCCTTGATGAACCTCATCCCACTGGCCTTGGCCCATCAATCCAGCCTGTCCAGACCCCTCTGCAAAGCCTTTCTACTGTCAAGCAGGTCAACACTCCCACCTAACTTGGTGTCGCCTGCAAACTTACTTAGGCCTGTAGTTCCCCAGATCCTCCTTCCGACCCTTCTTGTGGATGGGCATCACATTTGCTAGATGCTAGTCAGCTGGGACCTCCCCAGTTTGCCAGGACTGCTGGGAAATGATGGAAAGTGGCTCAGTGAGCACTTCTGCCAGGTCCCTCAGTACCCTCAGGTGGATCCCATCTGG
>JAOXNO010000020.1:8930198-8946813 GCA_028565335.1 Limnodromus scolopaceus
CCCTCCCCCCCCAAATTCTGCCAGCCCCTTTCCTTAGGGAAGCCTCTGGCATATACAGCTGTTATAAGTGAGGGACCTTCCTCCCACCCCCAGCAAGACCTTAGCAAATGGTCCATTCTGTTTATGCTACATTTGGATGATTAATGATATTGTATATTGTAACTAAATTGTACTGCTATTATCATCAGGTCACTGCTGACAACTAGATATATCATCTCTGGGGTTCATATACAGATAACAATTTTAACTATGTGGATAAGTAAAGGCTTGATGGTGTCCTAATGCTAATGTAAATATTACCACATATTGGAAGTTGGTAATGCACCGTATATGGGGATTGCATTACACAACAGCAGCCATTGCGTAGCGGAAGCTGGTGTGATTGTTGCAGCAGTGGTTTTCCACTTTATCTTCCTTGTTAATTTTTTTCCCCTCCCTAAGGATTTGGAATAATCCATCTGTAAAACACGACAACCATTTAGGCTCAAAGGGACCCAGCAGCTTTCAAACAAAACTGTGATCAAACCGATTTGGGATATCCTGCGTGTTGGGAAGGGGAAGTTCAGTCACCTCTGTGCTCTCCTGGCTTCCTACTCAATGTGGTACTCCGAGCTCTAGCACTGAAGTGCTGGAAGAAAAGTAAAGAGTATGGCCACCTTAGCCAAGAGCACAACAGCTGGAAATCTGAGAAAGCCAGGTCGTGAAAGTGTCTTAATGTTTTGTCGAGAAAGCAGATCAACACTCCTAATCCTGACAACTGCAGGTAACCATTTGAGAGAGAGATCATATGGAGTCAAGATGAAAAATTTGAAAAAGGACTTATTGCAGAAATGCAACATTACGTCTCCTGGCTAAAGTTGAGAGTATATTGAAAAGGTTTGGAGGAGACAGAATTTAAACTAAGCAAAGGCTCTACCCCTTTTACTATTCATCCATCAATAACTGGCACATGTCATGTTAGGGATCAGACTAGAAATTAATTATTCTCGCTAATATTGAGGAACCTTATTGCACCAACCCTTATCTTCATAAATCCTGATATATACCAGGAGCAAAGAACGCGGAAGTCGATGCAATAATACCAGCAGAAAACTGGAGCGTGATAAGAATCAGCTTTACAGGCCTTGCATTTCCATGAGTCTAATTCCCATTTCATAGGGAGGAAAACATAGCAATCTGCACTCAAAAAGAGGAGAGAATAGCTGGATCAGAGCCCCCAACTGATTTATACTCACAATTTCCTTCTGAGATAGCAGCAGCAGATGTGAAAAGCAAAGTCTACCAATAATTCTGTTCTCCCACCAGCATGTGAAGGGGAAGATTTTCCTAAACCCAAGAAATTAATACAGTCAGATTTCATTGGACAGTGGTTATTTTTAAGTGGTATGAGCTCACCACTTCCATCATTGCAGGTGGGTGATGTTTCCATTTTCCACAGAAGAAGTCATTAAGAATGAGAAAGTTTTTGCAAAGAAATAAAGGTACCAGCCTGAGTTCTCAGCTCAGTAATTATAGCACACCTTTCCTGCTAATTAAATTATATTTTTGGGGAAAAAAAAACAACACAAAGACAACAAAACAACCTAAATCCAAACCAAATCAAGAAACAATAAAAAAGACAAGGAAATCTTAATTCATCTTCTTAGAGACCTGAGTTCATTCTGCAGGAGCAGATCTCTCATTGGTAGATTTTTACAGATACCTAGAACCCGAAAAAAAAATCCCAAAACAGATCCCAAGGTACCCAGGACTGTGCTATATGAACAGAGAGATGGTGGCAAATGGAGCTTTGTGATACTAACTCCCTACTAATCATCACAGACCAGTGCATCATTTCACCCAATAGCCTGCACCTCCCAGGCAAAGGGTGCATCTTTGAGACAGCACTTGAGTCTCTGGGCAGGAGCACCCAGTATCTGCGGGCATCAGAGCAAAAAAAGCAGGAAAAAGCACACATCTGCTGTAAAATCAGTACATTCGACAATTTAAGAGACATAAAATAGGGACCAAGCTGTATCAATTCATTTTTATTCCGCTGATGTTCCCTTGCCCACTGTTTGCACTTATTGATCTGCAGCTGAGGGAGAAGGCCAGAAACAGGAAAGAATAAAGGTAAGCCCAAAAAGTGCTGCTGTTCTAGAGCAACATAAAACACAACTTGAAGCTGGAGGGCAGAGGAGGGACAAGGAAGCAGAGCAGCAAGAGAAAAGGAGAAGAGAGAAAGGAAGAGAGAATTAGAGACAGAGCAAACAAGATTAAGTTTCATCTGACTTATTGGATGTACACTCGGAAAGCAAAAGGCAGGGAGAGGAAGGGCAGAGGGAGAGAACATGAACTGCAGCAAGTTCTGTCCTGAGGCTCCATGCAAAGGTTTTGTCAGAGACTCTCCGGGGCTGGTGCCACTTCATATGATGTGCAGCTTTAATGAAAGAAGGAGGGGGGTAGGAGCAAAGGGAAAAAGAAAAAGTGGCTGAGACTCTCTGTCTCTTCCTCGGTCTCCGTTTGCAGAGACCTATTGGCCATAACTCTTGCAGGGCAAATAACAAGCGTTCCCCATCCAAATGTAAGCACATTGGCACTTAATCCTATTTTATAAAGGTTATAGTTTTACATAAATCACTCGCTCTAAATGCACTTTAGTCATCCTCCTCATGTTAAGTTTCCCTTTAAGCCTAACTAGGCAAGGAGGATTTCTCCCACTGGCCCTCTGGACATGACGCCACCAAGATTGAACTATGCTCTCCATCTTTAATATCCCTGGAGGGATTCGTCTATAATGATGTCAGGGGCTAAGCATATTCCCTTGCCAGGGCGGGGGAATTAAATCCGTCCTTCCCCTGTCTCACTCAGGTCCAGCTGAGCTAAAAACAAGTTGCTCGGAGAGCAGAGAATACTGGTGATGCTTCACTTTTGATGTCTCGCTCTCCACGAAGATTCCCTAATGTCTACTAAAGGGTGAGCTTAGCAGCCTTTTCTTCAGTGATTTCACTATCAGTCATCCCATAAATGAAGTTTATAATAGTCTCCAAGACCTCTCCTCTCCATCATATTGTGCTGAATTTGCTCAGGGTTACACATGAAGAACAGACTGACAGACAGAGCCACCCCTATGCAGGCAGACAGCATAGGTGCTTGAAGAAACACATTTCCTTAAGAAATCAGCTTAAAAGGTATCCACCAGCATAAGTGCTGCAAGGCCTCTTTTGCTCTTTATCATGCAGATGCATCCCTAATGAGGAAGGTACATTCCAGTGCCTGCACATTTTCTGAACGGGTTCAGTGCTTGTTTCCTAGTAGGGTATGTGAGGTGTTGAATCATCAAGCACCCAAGGGGCCTCATGAGTTTGGATCAAGTCAGATGTGATGATTTTAGGAACCTCAGAGCAGAGGTACACTGATCCAGCTGCTGTTTTTGCTTTTAGAGTCCATCAGGCTGAATTGTCCTGTCATGGACACTGGAACTTCATGTGGTACTTTGAGTCAGAGGAAGATTTTAAAACAAATGTCATGAAAGAGTGAAGGAAATAAAAGCAGGGCTTGTGCTAGGCAGGAGATAATAGTGAAACTTCCATACACTCAGGAGGAGAATGCAGGCCACATTCTGTAGATGAACTCCATGCCAGTGTCTCCAAGTTCGCAAACCTCACATGGTCACCAGCCCAGCCATGCCCAGAAATGCCTAAGTTAAGAATGAGACTGCGACTCTTGCTATGCCTGTACTTGAAACAGAATGAGTTGAAGCCCTGTAAGAGGATATAGCAAACCATAATGTAGACAATCCCTACCCATGCCTAGTCTGACCTACAAAAGGGATTAAATTGATCCTTAAGTATGCAATGTAGACAACCAGGAGCCTGGCAGAAAGCAGGGCTGGCTGCACTGACTTGCCACTGGAGTCACCCAAGAGCACCAAATTGGCTCTTTTCTTATTCCTCGGTGCTCTTGATATCAAATGCCTCACTAAGAGCATTTCTTCAAAAGGTGCTGTCTGAGAAAGCTAAATGTGCTGGGAAGCCTGAAAGGTTTTGTGACCAATAGAACTTGAGTTCTTTCAGCTAAAATATGGTTGAGGCATCGCTTGACCTGTGATCTCTCTCTAGGACATCTTTAATTTTAATGTCTCTTTTCTACCTAGACACCCATTTTCATAAAATTTCTTCCAGTTTAATCACTCAGATTTTGACCTAGTCAAGTTATCTGAGATTGGTTAAAAGGTTCACAAATCATTGGAGTGGAGAAATGGAGAGTGAAAGGCAGCGACATCTCCATCACATAGGCCTTGTCTTCTGAAAACTAAGCTAAAAAACCACCCGCTTTCCATGGAGAGAAGGTAAGTGAGTAACACCAGCTGGCAGACAGGTTGCCCCACTCAAGCTGTCTCTACAGAACAGTTTCTGGTAGTCTGCAAACATACACAATACCCTGAATTTTATGTGAGCAGACCAGAAATCTTTCATAGTTTTGCACTAGCACAGAGTTAAGCTACTCTTTTGGTTTAAAATTAGTGAGGTCCAGGATTAAATGAGTGCCTCTGACAAGCATTAGAAGAGAAGCTGATATGCAAAAGGAAGCAGACCTTTTGGTCTTTCTGGCCTTACAGAGGGCAGGAAACAGTATGTGACTTCCAGCCAACCAACGCAAAAACAAGAGTCATTGAACTAAATTCCCAGTGTCTGATTCAGGACACTACTGTGAATAGATGCTTTACTGGAATCAGTGTTGTTTGACTCTTCATACCAACGCTGATTCTAGCTCCAAACTCCAGATGATTTGAAGAAACTTCCAACATCCCCAACACATATCCCATCCTAAAGGACAGCTAAGATCTCACAGAAGATGAAAAGCCTGAACTCCTCTGCAGAGTGCAATTGCACACCTATGCAGCCCTCAAGCCCTCTACATAAGTCTCAGCCTAAATATCTACATAAGCCTAAACAGAGGAATGAATTTCACCCACAAACAATCATGAAGGAAAATTCTACTTGCCAATCAGTGACAATTCATGCATTAGCAAATTTGCAGGAAATCCAAAGCTCCCTAGTTCTGTCACCAGCTCTGCACAGCTGGGAGAAACTCCATTTCCTTGCAATAGTAATGACATTCTACTACAAGTGTAAGAATAAATTTGTTTTCTATCTGACAACCAGTAGAAATAATTCATAAGTTTGCCTTATGTGTTATGGCTGTGTTTGGAAAGCTCAGTTGCAATCAGTGCCCCACAGTGCAAGGTGCTGTTCATGCTTTAACAAAAATGCAAGCCAAAAGAAACAGGAGAGAGGAAGTCATACACCCAAGGCCATGCACCAACTCAGCAGCCAAGGGAAAGAAATGAACTTAAGCTTTTTGACCACCCGCCCAGTGTTCCTTATGCTGCACCACGCACTGTGCCATCAGTGAGGTCAGCAAGAGTTTTATATACTTACACACTTTCCATGATCATCATGGAAGAGTATGTCACAACCTATATTCTTATCCTGCCCCTAGAAAGCAAAAACCACTTCTGTTCCCAGTTGCATAAGAGGAATTGAGATATAGGAAAAAGTTGGAGCTACAGCCACAAATAAATAAATAAATAAATAAAAATGTCTAGCCCATAATTTGTGGTGCTTATGTCCCAACCTCAAATGCCCTGCTCAGTTTCTACTCAACCCCAAAAGCACCTATTCCATCAGCATAAATACGCCTTCTCTAAGAAATCCATATTTTGGAGCAGGGCCCAGATCTGAGGTCTCCTCTGAGTCGCATAAATGCCCTTACCAGAGAATCGTTCTCTCAGACTCCCTCTGGTCCAGAATTAAAATACAAGAAGCAGCGAAACATCTTTATCCCCTGCTAATGCAGCATCCAAAGCACCATCTTCTTGGTGCACACTGTTTGCTTTGGGAACAGTAGTAGCTGTCACATCAAATCAAATCACTGCTGCGTAGTTGGTGGGGTACTCACCTACCTGTATCAGCCCACAGAACTTCTCCAGCACCAGTGTCCCCTAGCTATGCTTAGCACACCTAGGTCAGCTGCCTGCCCTCCTCTATGCCTGAGATCCCCAACCCCAACCAAAACCACACATACATGAGACAAATGTTCACCTGAAACACTTATGGCATTGCGGTTTTTGAGGATTTTCTGTTAAAATTTCCTTGGCACCAAAAACCAGTCTAGGCCTTGGAAACACAAAGCTTGTAGTTTCTCTAGCAGTTGACAGAAAAAACCCATTGCTTCTTTGCAGAGAAAAACAGGCTGGGGTCAAGGACAGAGAATCAAGGTGCTATTTTCTAAAACATTGATTTTAACCTGCCTTACACTTAAAGCAAAAAAGAAAGACAATAAATCCTAAGTAGGAATCAGCAAAAAACCATACCCATCATCTTAAAACTCACAGTTTTACAGTAAATCTAAACTGCTCACATTAAGTTCCTCCTGCTGAACCAGCCTAGGAGGACTTTTCTCCTCACAGGGATGCCAAGTCACCAAGGTTAGTTTATCGCCCCCTCCAAACATCTCTGGAAACCATCACAGTTGGAAGGTTGACTTAGATTTGCGACAGACACGCACACTGGACTGCTCACGCAAGGGACACAGTTATAGTGACATATCACAGCTGCTCCATCTTTGCATGTGCTAGTATGAGACTGCATCTGAACCACATGGAGCCCTTTCCATGTTCTGCTCCCTTGTCTGACTGTACAGCCACAGCTCAGAGCCATCAGGCAGGGCAGAACAGTACATGTGCTGTTTGGAAAACAAAGCAACAAAGGCACAATGTCATCAATGAAAAACAGGAGATTCTTCAACACTACTGAAAGGTGAGTGACAAGATAGTCTTCTTCATTCCCTCTGTGCCAAAACAGCACTGGTGCACTCCACCTCCTCCCTTCATCTGGTATACAGATGCCCTAGAGCTGAGGGGTTGTTTATAAAGCCATTTTCTTTTTCCTGTGCTTTTCTATGTGAATGGATGATATATACACAATGCAGAGTTACATTTACAAAGTTATGTAGATGGTAAATCTGTTATTGAAGTCCCTTTGGTGAGAGGTACCTGATTCTGGTTTTGGATTTAGCTCTTAGTCACTAAGAGGTGAGTACTTTCTGGGTTTTTTTATGAACGTAAGTTTTTATCCTAAACATGCTACCTAGAATGTAGTATTTTAACTTGTTTCTTTCAGGAAGAATAGGAGCATCCCTCAGAAAGTTAGAGCTATCAGGTAGTAGTTCTTTAAACTGCTAAAGAATGCCTAAACTTTGAAACAGAAACAAACAAGACATCAGAGAAGATAGCAAATGGAGAAAATATGTGCTGTTTTACTGGCAGTAGTGTTTAAAAAGCATGGTTCCTAGGGTAGCCAATACCCGCTTGCAACCCTTTAACTCTCTCTGTGTAAGAAGTTAGCAAAAGTTTTAGAAAACTGAACCAAACAAGCTATTGCAGTAAGCCCCACTTAGCAGCTTAACGTACTTGCTTGTTCTTTGATTCTTTTTTAGCTTTGCCACTACTGAAGTATCTATTTGTATTTAATTGAAAAAAAAAAAAAATTAGCAAAGCCCAATTAGGAAAAAAAAAAATCCCTCAAACCCTCACCCTTCCTTTATTTTACTCAAAATAATAGCAATCACAGCAAATGCCTACTGAGAACACTTAAAAATAATCTTTCCAATATTTATTAATTGTTTATATTTAATTTCCCCTAAGGACACTTGGAAAAGCAATTTGTTCAAAAATCAGGAACACACAAGTTCAGGACAACCCGAGAAGCATCACATAATAGCATCTAAACAAGCCCCCAGTGCCCTTTTTTTATCATTTCTTCCCATCAAGTTCTATCTTGTTAAAGTTTCCCCTCAATGAGAGCACTTTCTAGCCCACTTTTTTGGGGGATAACCCTTTAAAATGAGGGGCAAAAGGACTGCAAAGGCCCTAAAGGGTCCGTTTGGCAGTAGGCAGCAGCCTGTTAAATCTCTCTGTTCCAGATGGTAAGTATCCTTAATTCTTGCTTGTGAGCTTTGAGTTGGATTGTGTGTTCTCAAACAAAGCCAGTTACGTCTTTTTCCCCCCTTCTTTAAAGCTCAGAAATTCTGGTTTTCTTTCCCACCTGAATTTTTTTCTCCTGAAAATTGTTTCAACCCACCTCTCTAACAAATCATCTCTGAGCAGACTTCAAACATGGAGGTTTTTTGTTTTCTGAATGCTATAGATAGACCTGTTCTCGCACAGTCACTGGAAAGTAATTCTCATTAATACAATATGTTAAATCCCGATCTTGAGAAGACTTTGATGTGTGGGCTTAGGAGCTCTTCAGGATGGGATCTATCTGTTAAGAAGGGCTTGCTTGGGACAATGAGTTTGTGTATTAAGGCCTAGAGCTGTTAGTTTAAACACAAGTAATAAGATGAAGTTATTCCCGTATGTAAGTCTATATATAGGATCACATTTCCGGGCTTATGCTTTTACCTATGCAACTGTTTTACTCCTAAATCCCTATGCCCCATTCCTGCACAGTTCTAGGGTGCAGTTTTATCCCTCTAGGATGTTAATAAGCCTCACTGGCAAGGAACAGAGCATTAGTCTTTGATGGGTAGGTAGATTAAATATGCACGCATAATAGTAAATATTTATTTAGGTACCTGAGCTATTCTGATTAATGGCTGCATTTTTCTTTTAAACGATTTGAGTACTTTTTAATGGCAATTAATTAGTATTTATGGCATGATTATTTAATTTATTTCACTCTTCTGCTGCTACTACTGTCAGAGAAGCTGGAAACTCCAGGTTTTTACAGTTTTTTCAGGTTGGTAAATATTAGAGTTTGCTTCTGTCTTCCATGTGCCTGGGGATGCACAAACCAGCATGTCTCTGCTCTATTTCCTGGCACTTATTTACCAGCAGCAGAACTACCATCCAGGGAAATAGGACTCTGATCCTGCAAGCACTTCATGAAGTTTTTTAACTTTAAGTACACAAATAAACTTGTGGTCAGCAGTGTCATAAGGATTACATGCATAAGTTTCCAGAATTGGGACCTCTAGGTCTCTCTAGTGACCTGCTTAGCTTGCAGTAATAACAGGGCAGCTCTCAATGGACTATGTATAGAGAGACCCAACGCCATAATCTGGCTTTGTAGGCCCTATGTAAATAGTGGCAATATGATTTATTTTTGCCCTCAATTGTTGAAGTGCAGGGAAAATAAACAAGGCTTTCATGGAAAAGGAAACACCCCCCGGTACACCTGTGGTAAGTGTGTCCACAGCAGAAACTACGACCAAAGAGAATATAGCAATATGTATTTCCTTTTTGTTTGGCATGAAAGGTCAGCTGCAATGACTGCAGGCATCCATCTCTTGGGCCTGCCATTGTTGTGCAGGGACCTTGTCTTGACTGTTGAGCCTGGAAAGACTCTCCAGTGTTGCTATCCTGACAAAAACCTACTGAGTTCAAAAACCATTATCATTTCTACTTTGGGTGAGGATCTAGAAGTCAGATGAGATTTGCTATTGGTCACATACCCAGTTGTCCCTTGGCTTGAGGCACGCTTTGATTTTTTTTCTTTTTTTTTTTTTTTTCCTGAGACATGTGTGTTTAAATGAGACCAATTCAGTAGGAAGTTAAAACTTTGGAGAGCCTAGCCCTGCTCCAGAGCGACTGAAACAATTTCAGAGGGGAAGGGCTTCTGAGCTGATCTGATTACAGAAACTTCTAGTAGACATGGGAAAACTTTGTTTCACTACAAACAGTAAGGAGGGGCTCAGCACCTTGCCTCTATTGGGCAGAGTTGGAGGCTATCAACGAGGAATGAGCTGATGGGACATGTCCTAATGAAGAAGTGGGTGAGGCAATTAGTGCCAAGGGATAAATCTTAGATAGACAGATCTCTTATTCTCTCAAACCCTACACCCCCCTCCCTTGACAGCCCTGAGTCAAAGCAAAGCAAACAGATGGGGGAAAATACGATTAGTTGCAGAGCCACCAGAAATCCAAACAATATTCCATCATGGGTTCTAGGCCAGCACACTAATTTATCGAGTGCGCGGTGCTGTTGGAAGTGGCCCGGTGTGCTAACTCGGCAATAGATCATGATAAAAAATGTAAGTGATCCGTTATCGCCAGGTTAATGCGCTTTACTATGCAACTCTGCCAGCTCGACAGAAACATCATTACATAATGATAATGATGCTCCGCAAACAGAAGCCAGAGGAGGCGGGGGGAGGGAAGGAGACCTCAGGCTCTGGGATACTGCAGAAATCCCTGGGCAAAAAGGGCTGGGTTTTCAATTCATTTAAAAATAAAAATAGGAAACTGAAGCAAGTCAAGTCTCGAAAAGCAAAGATGTTAAGGAATCATTAGTTCAAAGTAATGAATGCTTTTTTTTCCAGTTCATCTGCCTGATTAGGAGTGTTGATAACCATGAAATTCACCAGATACTTGCTATTGTTTCATTTCTCAAGAGCTGACAGGGCTGTTCAGATCTGGATGCACTTTGCTGATAATGTGGATGAATCAAAAAACCCTCTTCCTGCCTGGCACATGGGCTCTTGCAAGCTCGAAAGAGAGACTGATGTTGGCAGGCAGGAGGAAGGGAGAGGATGCGCAAATTGCACACAGCGCCGGGGAGGTGGATGCAGGGGGAAGGCATCAGCATGTGCAAGAGCAAGAGGCAGAGTCAGGCAGGGTGCCGGACACCGGGGCGGTGCCACAAACAGGGAGAGAGGCAAAAATAGAGTAGGGGAGCGTGGTACTGACGGGGAGCACGTGTGAGCTGAGGGTGAGGGAGTACACACAGCAGTGCCCTGGATGAGATGAAACGCCTCTTGTGCGGACTCCCTGCAAGTGAGGAGGAATACGTGCGTGACGGCAAGCAAGCACCCTGCCTGCTCCAAGGGACTACGCAGGCGTGGTGTAGCGAGTGACGTGGGTGATGCTCACGTGAGAGGTGGCACAACCATGGTGCCAGGGGAAGGGAGTTTGAAAAATCATTGCACGAGCACAGGCCAAGAGGGAAGTTCTCCTGCCCTTGCCTTCTACTTTGTTAGGCCTTGGGTGCAGGATGGAGAGCCAGGTCTCTCATAAGCCTCATTGCTTTACCCTCATCTTGCTTTGCATCTTCTGGGTGTGACATGTTTGTCTCTGGCACTGTGGAAAGCTCTTGCAGTTGGTATACTCGCCTGGGTATTTTTAGCAGGTGCTTTGCATTATAAATCCTGCCGGCTTTAACATTGCTGGGTAGACTTCGTATAATTTACCTTTGGTTTAACAAGAAATAGGAGCTGACTCAGGGATTAAGGCGTGTCAAGTCAACACAAATAAAAAATAAAGCAGGGAAGGATTAGTCAGAGACGAATGCAACACAAGAGCTGAGTGTTAATTGAGAGAAAGGTGCAGGTGAAGAAGATATAAAACCTCTTTTATTTTCCCCCTCCATCTCTGAAGGCAGCCTGTCTTGCAGTCAGCACTGGCAACCTGTCCTGTTGATATGGGTCTCCGCAGTTTGCAGAGATTGCAGACCTTCCCGCAGAGCTCACTTTCTTTATAGCTCAGGTCTTGGTGTTGCACCTCTTAGCTTAGGAAGTTTCTGCTTTGGTTCCTAGATGGCAGGCAAGGTGGCAGCCAGCCCTCAACCACATCTTGCAGCGTGCAGCTGCTGCGTGGCATGGCTGTAAGCAGGGGCTGGCTGCTGACAGGATGAATTGGGAGACGCCTTATTTGACACAGATTTTCTTCTCTGGCAGCAGGGTTTCCCTTAAAGGCTCCAATCAGCTTGGAGTGGACTAAAACTCCACGCAAGCCTGTTGTGGGAGGAAAGATGCAGTTGAGTAAAGCTAGATGCTTTTTTAAATAGTCACAGTTTCCTGTGGCTTTAGTGAAAGGCAAGTAGTGGTAGCCGCAAGGCAGTAGTGATGGGGCAGCACTGAAATATCTATGGAAAAAGGGGCAGGTCTTCTCTGGCTAATCCCTACTCCTTTTTTTTGGTAATGAAAGGTCTTGAAGGTTTCAACACCAGAACAAATTATATATCTTCTGTCTTCCCTGGGGATGAAGGGGTTATTCTGATCAAACTGATGGAGTTCATGCTTTTGCTATATAGTAAAGGCTCAGCATTTAGTCCTTCAATGACTATAGGGCAAGCTACCTTGCATTATTATCTACTGTTCAGCACAACTGTCCATACACATATATGGACTCTGTGGGGAACCTCCTATTGCACTCTTCCGGCTTTCACGTTGCCCTGTTTATATCACACGTTTCATGGCCAGTGCCAGGCTTTGGCCAGAAGATAACTGAAGAAAAGGCAGCTCAGTGTTTTTTGATCTTTTTGTTCCTGTTCTACCTGTGCCATGCCCTTGTCAGGAATAAACAATTATAACAGACCCTGAAACAATAAATTTCATAGCCTCCGGTTGGTTTCTTATGAATTATTGTCTTCATTGAAAAGCTCTTTATATTTCCTTTCAATTCTTTTTCTACCGACAAGAAGATATGAGGACTAATTTAGGAGGAGATAATGAGAGCAGTTGTATGTGCACATGGACATGTACACATTCTCTCTCAAGGTAGTGTAAAAATTGTGATTAGTTGTTTAGATTAGTTATGCTTCAAATTCCCAATCAAAATTTGTTTGTTGTGCTAGTCACAGCAATTTCACATAAAAAACCACTGTTCCTGCCACTGTTGTCTGGCAGCAGCCTCTGATAAGGAGAGTGGAGGTATTAAAGGGCTGAGGGCTGCAAAATGCACAAAAAGCACAGGACAGTTGGGTTGGATCTCTTCACTGCAAGTGTGCTGCAGCCCAGGAGGGGCATTGCCTCACGCTGCACAGTCCTAGCAAGCAACAGGGTGGAATAGAAGAAAGACCACATTGCCAGATTTCTGAACTTCTGTGAATACAGAAGCACAAGACACTGTGCACCAGGTTATATGATGGAGTGGGTACCTGTGGGTTGGGACTGTGTGACTACTAGGCAGGACAGACAGGGCACAGCTCCGAAATCCTGCTTCCATCAGGGCTAGGCTTCTAAACTCCCTATGCCGTGTATCTGAGTAGGGTGGCATTGTTCAGGTCTGAGATGGTCTGGCAGGGTTAAGGACAGCTGGCATCCTGTCTGTTAACACATTTTAATTCCTCTTCTGGGTTAAATCCAACCCTACTGTGTTGAATCATCTCCTCTGGTAATATATGTGAGCCTAAGGGAAGGCGTTACTAAGATGTCTTCAGAGAGTATGTTTGTTTTAAAATTCATTTGCTGCAAGAACAGCAAAGAAAGACTGGAAACACTTGAATTACTTTTCCTCACTATGGTGTCATGAAGAGGAGACAAGATGAAGGGTGATGCTGGTGCCAGTGGAATTTGAAGCCCCTATCATTGTGCTTGAAGACTAAGCCAATGAAAATCTCAGTCATACCAAATGCTTTATATCTGAACTTTCACTGTAAATGTCATATAAAGAAAGGATCTCTCTGATATTTCAAGGAGCAGCAAAGTCTGTGATGACACGCTGGTATCGAGATTTGCATATTTATTATAGATAAGCTGTCAAAATGTATGTTGTCAATTTCACCTTATACTCAGAATTTAATGATGCACGTAAAGGACAGAAAATCTTTAATATTAATATTAATATGATTTTAGATTATAAGACTTCATTGTGGATATCAATCACCTAACCCTTAAGGACATGTCACTCAAGTTGATATAGTTTATAGAAAATTAATGTAATCCATTCTGTATGATCTATTGCAGGATCGGGGGGCCTGGAAGGTGGTACAGGGGGTAGGCAGGTGGTTGGCCTTTATTAGTTTGCAATACTTTCTTAGATATGTTAAGTTCCTGGAGTAGATTAACTCTCATTGACCTGGGGCTCATTTGCTGTCTTTCATGTAACTGTTGAGGCATTGGACAGTCTCTAACCTAAAGGAGAGTTTGCAGCTTTGCTGGTGGAACTGTGGTGTATCACTGTTTGCATAAGCAGATTGTATTTTATCAACAAGACATACTCTTGGAGAAATATTGTGCTTCCACTTGCTAATTCATAGCTTTAAAGGGGAGGGACATTACAGCTTCCAAGTGTCTAAAGGCGAAGAGGGCACAGCAAAATAGCTGAGAAGTGTAAGGAACTCCTGTGATTGACATGGCTGGAGGTGGCTGCAGGGATGGGAGCTGAGGACCGAGGCCATCAAGCTGCCTAAACTCAATTGTAGGTGCATTATGGAAAAATCACGCTGATATATGGAGTAAAGCTTTAAAAAACAGTTACAGGTCTTGTCTTTTTTCGTACCTTCTTCCTCATCTTAAAAAGGCTCGTTCATTCAAAGCAATACTAAATCAACCTTCTTACACCTCTTTTGCATGGGCTAGATAGTATAGTATTCAGAGAGGGTGATCAAGATATGAGTCTCTTACTAGTCTGTGGGGTATTTGCTGCAATCTGTTACCTAATGCAGTTGACACCCACAGCTCCAGTGGAGTTCATATTCAGGACCCTTAGGAAAAGACAAAACTTGGACCAGGTTGTGACAAATAGATTTATTTTTCTTTGAGCAGGAAGACTGAACAAGAGCATGGCAAGCTCTCCCTGGCAACTCTTCTATAACAAGAAGAAATAATTTGTGGGCAAACAGATCTAGGACCAGTTTTGAGCTCTGTCACAGATGGGGTAGAAGTTAAATACCCTAACAACGGTGTTCTTCCTTGCGTGCAGCTCTGCCATCCGGCCCTTTCTTTGCAAGCCTTGTGTTCAGATTGTAAATGTGCTGGGACATGACTATATTTCACCACAGGTATGCATAACACCCAGGTGTGGCCACTTGACCTTATTTTAACTTGCTAGTGATTGCATAGTGTGTTTGGTCCTCTCACCAACCCTCATCTCCCTTGACATCTTTCCCTAGGGAGGAAAATGTTAAGCCTGCTAATGAAACCATGTCTTCAGCTTGTTTTAGCATTGTTAGGGCAATTTTTCTATGGGATAAGAAGAAGCTGTCCAACATTAGAAATAATCTTTTCTTTGGATGCCCGATTTGAATTCAGTAACTGATGCTAACTGTATTTGGGTGTTTAGGAAGCAAAACACCCTCTACCCACCTTTTTCATTATCTTGTAAGCTGCAAGTTCTCTGAGGGACACCTAAATTTGTAGAGGGCATCTGGGCTCTGACACCATGGTGGGATGGGGGAGAAGAAAGTGGAAACCACCACGCTAATACTCCCAGCAGCAGAGAATCATAATGTGAAAGTTCAAGCATGAAATGAAGAGGACTTGAATCTCTCCTTTTTCCACTTCATAATACCTGCAGCAGACAGGTAGGGGAGCTCTTATATTTAGCACGTGAAAGTACCAGGAAACCCTGGCAATGAGGACTGGATTGATGTAGTTAGTTACTGCTGGAGTTTATGCACATACATACTCCTCTTATCTATGAAAGAGACTGTATGCACAGGCTCAATAAATACAAAATTTTTAAACAGGGCTGGTGGGAATGAGGAGGGGGAGAAGGATGGCCTGAAAGAACTGTAGCAGCAGTGCTTTAAAAACACCTTCCTTTCATCATGGCTTTTAATGGAGCTGAGTTTCCACAGATCTTGTGTTAGCAGCTTGGTTTCTGTCTGATACTGGGGTAGGGATGGAGGGATTGCATTGCATCTTGTTTGTATAAATTAGTTGATTGAACACTCTGAGTATGTTTCCTTCTTTCAAATAGTACCAAAGCTTCACTAGTATAACTTTCTCTGCATGTTGGCAAAATGCTGAACAGGGAGATCTTTCTTAGCGTGTTCATGCCTCTAGAGCAACTGTGAGAACAATAAATTCCAAATTCTGTCCTATTTTGACTGCTGTTTACCTCTTTTTTTTCCCCTTCCCCCTACCTACCTCTTTCCTCCTGTTTGCATATTTAGGACACTTACTCATCTGTGTAACCGTCTTGTCTATTTCCTGTAGGCCTGCTTAGTAGTGTAAGCAATGAAATAACCTAATCAGCCAAGCACGTGTGCTCTTCCTTGCCTTGCGCATTTTCTCCTAGTTGTATCTGTTTATCTCCTTGTCTCCAATATCTGCTTTTATCTATTAGTATGTCCTCTTTCCCATGTTTTATCCGTTAATACCTCTTGTTCAGCTGCGGATAAACTCAGTAATAATTGCACTATAAAATGAAGAGTACACTACATGTCTCTTATTGCTCAGGGGTCTGTTAATTGGAATTTATAAAGTTCAATAAACAGTAATCCAATAAGACCTAAACTCTTATTCATTTATCTTAGAGGTAATATTGAGGCTGCCAGCAGCAAGCTGGAAGTGGCTGAGCCACAAGCCTTGGTCACACATGCAGAATGAATTTGTCTTTTTACCTCTCTGTAGTAGTTATCTGCAACTGTGAATCTCCCAGCAACCACATCACCTTGGTGGACCCTGATGGTGGGAGATGTTTTCCTCTCTGTTTGGGCAGCTTTGAAGGAACATGGTAAAAAGCAACTCATGCAAAGCAGAAGATAATAATGTTTTCCCTCATGCCTAAGCCTGGCTAGCAGATCCATGAGAAGGCAGTCAGTCCTGTGACTGCAGGTGTTCTCCCTTTTTTCAGTTGGTCACTACTAAGCTAGAGTTAATTTAAAATACTATTTCCACCCCG
>JAOXNO010000020.1:8974092-8986228 GCA_028565335.1 Limnodromus scolopaceus
TGGTAATGCAAAACACATAAGAAACTTTGTGGATACCTAGCTGTATTCCATAGAGGACAAAGACAAGAGGTAGAATAACACAGTCATTATCTATAAAGATCAGCCCTGAGTCCAGTGTGTCAGAGAGTTGTCACCAAAGAACGCTTTTCAGTTGGACAAACCTGTGTATGAATTGTCGAATATCATGTTATCATGCTGCCATGTTGAGTCACAATATATGAATATCAAAGCAATATTTTGATATTGCATGAGCTATGGATGTTACATTTTGTCCACGTAGCTCTTAAATTTAGTAGAACACTTAAAATTGAAGCAAGCGTCTACAAAACATCTCCTCATTATCTTTGGGTATTAAATTCTTACAGAATGCATCCTTGATAATACATCTCTGAAATCTCTTCGTAGAGAAAGTAGAGGAAAAAACCAAAGTACTACATAAGCGGAGTCTGAGTGGTGTGAAGAAGGGTTGTATGCATGTCAGGTTGGGAGGAAGAGATGAGCCTTTTAGAGATGTCCAATATTGGGGCTGTTTAATAGTAACTGGGACATAAGGTTTCTCCTTTTCACTCTCTCCCAAGGTAAGGAATCCTGCCTTCTTAGCTATAGCATAACATTCTACTTATCCTGATAAATATAATCTGTTGCAATTAAATCATATGGTGATCATGTCATGTGTTTCAATTCAGGTGGTGAATTATTTCAGTTAAACTGGAGAAAGTAGCTGCAAGCATTTATATTTGATGAGGATGCTGATCTGCTAGGATCTGTACAAATGCAGAACAAAGACAGTCCAGTGACAGAAGCTACGGTACAGAGAATGGAAAAACAGTGTGTAACCATATACCTGACAACTCTTATAAAGTATACATATATTAAGGTAGTGTTGTGATAGGGACAATTTAAATTCTAGTGTTTCCTAATTTCTGATTTGCATTAAAAAACCCCAAAGTAGAAGATCTTGTATTTTCACTCTTAAAAATGTAAGGACCATGTAGACACTTTCTAACCTTTGAGGGAGTTATAGATAATATATTTTTTTTCTTGGCATTAAAGGAATATTATTTAGCATTTCTGTGGGTGTTCTCTTATTATCATGCGAGAGGTATCATGAGAAATTTGGTTTATCAGCAAAGGTAGAACTGGAGTGGTAAATTAGTGGTACATTAGTTCCATATCAAGCCATGTTGGTTTGCTGGAACAAAAATACTTAAATGCTTCAACTCAAAGCTTCTGCTGGATGATCTACTTGGGTCTTGAAAGCATCTGCCACTGTCTGTAAATGGGTTGGTAAAATGCTGGGAGCCCTGTGGGTTATACTTCTGAAGTTGTAACCTCTTGCTTCACCTTTTGGACTGCTTAATGAGATCAAATCACATGCAGTCCTGGAAGCAGGCTTTTATGGTGCATGTTTTTAAGGCTGCAGTGTGCAGGAGCCTACTACCTTTCCTAGAAAATTTATTCACTATAAATCATAAAAAATGTCCACAAAACAAACAAATCAACTCCCTTAAACTTGTTTACAGGAAAAACAACAACTGCATTCTTAAAATGTAATAAACAGTTGTGGAAAATGAGAGATTCCATTTCATCATGTGATTACTGTATACACAGAGATCACATTTGGTCCAGAAGTCCCTGAGCCACAAGGCTGGAGACTGAGAAGGATACCCAGAGGAGGCATTATGTACCTCCTCTCCTTATACTCTTCTTGGGACGTCTCCTGGCCACTGTTGAAGACAGTATATTGTATGAGATGGACTTTGTCTGACCTAGGACCATTGTCCTTATATAATGCTCTAATCCACTCAATTGAAGACAACACTATTTGTTGTTTGGGTTTTTTTAAACTCATTGAACTCTGCTTTCGTACTTTCTGACATCAGCATGGATTCTCCAGTGAGTTTCAGCCTCACAGAGATGCTCAGCAGCTGGCTCACTATTTTTAGCTTTCCTGATGGAAAAAATAATAAAGTGAAACCACATCATTAATGTGTGTTTGTTTCCAGGCATCCACTAGCCAGTGATTCATAGACTGGTAACAGGGAAAGTTTTGATAGGCCACTGTATTCAGGAGATATCCTAGAAAGTTTCTTTCATCTGTCTTTTAATGTCGGGCAAAATGGCTTCCACTAGACTCTTCTGAGGAGACTGCTCTACAGTCTGAATACTTTCCCATTGGGAGCTGTTTGCTGGTACTGTGTTGGTACAGCCAGGCCTTTGTGTTCATTCTTGGCTTAGAGCTTCTTTCATCTATATTAAATCAGTTGAGAAATAAATATTGAGCAAGATGTCATATTAAACCTTTAACAAAAAACTGGTAGGATTATAATTGCTTTTTTGAAGAATTGACTTGCTTTTTTTCCCTGAAATTGTTCTTTATAAAACAAAAAAATACAGCGCTCAAGAAAAACTTTGTTGATGGCTGGATGCTCAGTTCTGTCCAAAACTTATAGGCAGTTTCCCAGCTTACCATGGATGAATTGCATTTTAATACAACTTTCCATCCCAGTCTGTTGGCATTCTGATTTGTTTTCAAAAAGAAAGGTTATTGAAACCGGTTTCTTAAAAGAATGGGTGAGACAATGTGTTAAACTGTTGGATAGAATTATAAATGTTAGAAATAGGAAGATGAGGGGAAATGGAGCCCATCTGAATGCATTTGTTCTTCGATCAGTATTAACTTTTGTTTACGGTTTCAAGTGACTTGAGTAATAAAAGTTCCATGAAGGACTGATTTGCTCTAATGGCTGGGAGAGACAGTTAGTAATGTTTACTTTTACCTTCTGTAGGGTCATAAACTTCCGTCTTATAACTTGCAATTGGCCTAAATTGCATAAGAATGTATGGTTGTTTTAGGGTTGCAAGCATTTCTCTCTCCTTATGCCTCACAGTGGAATAGAGAGACAAAAAGTTTACAGGACACTTATATGGAAGAATGGCATGAAAGATGTTGGAAAATTACTAAGTTAAAAGTTTGCACTGAGAGGCATGCCTCTGCCCCATGTTGATTTAACTCTTCTTTCTGCCTTTTCCCTCCCTACTTTTCCTATACTCCTGCCTCCAACACACACACACACACACACACACACACACAGAGATACCCGTCAACCATGTTTAAGGGATTATTACACTGTTGTCCCTGAACTTGTAGGATCCGGAAAACCTTAGGTTATGTGGTTGTGCAGTACACTGATAAATTCAAATAAAAATGAAATTAAATATAATCTTGACTAACAGATCAGTTAGAAGTAAAAGGTGCCTTGGGGCTGTGCAGGGGTAGCAAACACTGATATTCCCAGCAGTTAGGAAGTATTCCTGATGCTCAGCCAAAATATTCTATTTCGTGTTGTTACTCCTGGTTATTATTCTCTGGTATTACCCTGAACAACCTTTCTCCATGCTTTGTGTTTACACCTTCAAGGCTTGTAGCTGGTTATGATCTATCCCCCTGAGTCATCATTTACCTGTTATACATATTTAGTTCTCTTAATCTTCCCTCATAAGTCAGTCCTTCCATCCCATTAAGACTTTCTAGTACTCATCTCTGAATTCCATCTTTTCTTTTCCTTTTTTTTTTCCTTTCACATGTTTCTGAACACTTCCAGATGATCATAGCTGACAGGATCATTTTAGATGTGGATTCTCTATTGACACCAAAGGAAGGAAGTGTCTTTGGTCTGGAATTGACGTACACATTATTGTAGGTGATATTGTCCACTATCATCTGAAAGTGTTTTTTGACATTACTGCCTTCCAGCTTCATATGTCCTGTTGAATATTCAGACGCTTGCCTCTGTGGCTATTCTCTACCTGTATTTTAAGAGCTGAATCATGCAAGGTGCTAGGCATGGCTAATCCTTCCCAGCAGGGATTCAGATGACTGGGCACATTATTAAGGGGCTCAGCACCCTATAGGATCTGTTGAGATTTATTTTCTGTTCCTCTTCATGTGTGAAATCTTTGTTGCTGCACTGTTCAAATTTAATATAAGATCTTCTGCTTTGCTAGATAGCTCTTCCATCTTGATGCAACTGACATTTATCAGGCACAGTCCTCCTGCCAGTCTTCAGTGCTTTGGGGGCTACACTATTCATCCAATCTAATATGAATTCAATTTTCAAATCAACAATTTCTGCTGGGAGCTGTACCTGAAACAATCTACTATATACTCATTGTTCACTAATTTTTAAGTTGATCAACAAAAAAAAAAAGTTATCAAAATATCTCTCTGGTAGTGATTACTACACACTTTACCATGTATTCTCTGTTCATCAGGAAATTGTACTTCCTTCACTTCACATTGACAAGAGCTCTTTTAAACCCAGTGCACTGAAGCTTTGTAAATTACACAGGTCTTGTTGTAATTAATTTCACCAATTCTTTTTCACTTCAAAGATTACACCCTTATACCTTTTGTAAAAATTGGAAGTTTTAGACTTATATTCACACACTGTTTGTTTTTAACTTCTTACCCAGGAACTCAGTCCCACAATAGCAGATGGGGAAGTGCACCTGGATGCAAGGGACAATAGTGTTTCCAGTTTACCTTTTTGAGAGAATCTGCTTGGGACAAAATGAATTTGTGAGTCTACAGAGGAATTTGGCCATGTTTAAGAAAAGCAGAGTGTTAGGTTATCATAGCTCCGGGAGGTTTTGAAGGTTTTAGTTCAAGGCTGACCTTTACTACAAACTATTTGTGTGCCTATGCACAGGCAGTTAAATCTTATTCCAGCCTTTGCATGCCTTCTCTTGTTCCTGAATAATTTATACTTGAGCCAGGCTCTTAAAGCAAGTTTGTACAATGCAATGATGGCTCAACTTAGAGCTTTTTGCCAGAGAAGCAGCGGAGGGCCTTGCTCTTGGTACCTACCTCTCTTCCTTTGTGCTGTAACAGATAGGACTTCTGAGAAGCCTTTGCCAGCTTTCTTCTGCCATACTCCCAGAGCACCTAATTTCACCTTGCTTTCTTTCTCATGCACACACAGAGAGTATGTATCTTATGATTCTCAGCCCTAAGTATATAGAGGTCTGTTGATTAAGATAACTTCATCTCTGGCTGCTTGCAGAACTTGATCTTACTTCATGCTATTCCATTGCCTGTAGTTAATGAACAAGTCAAACTGAGAAAGAAGGGTAAGGAGAAAGAAATAGGAGATAAGAGACAATACTTGTTTGCTCCTAACATCACTTAGAGGATAGAAGAAACTATTCAAAGTCAAAACATATGGAAAACAGCATCTGGTTATGGGAGCCTGGATGTTAATTGTTCTGACAGCTGAAATTTGTCTCCAGAAATCTCATGAAGCCAGCTGGTATTGTAGAGTTTTCTCTGGCTCATATTGTGACTGTTACAAGTTTCTGGAGACTTCCAGTCTCAGGACGATCATCTCGCAGGAGCAGCTGCTGCTTAAAGATTTTCATTACTATATCAGCTGGAATCAGGAAATACATTCCTTGTGGTTTTGGATTTGATTTGTAACATAAAAGTCCTAAGGTGGCTTCAGATGCACTTACCTGAATTTAAACTTTACAAAATCCTGTGGAACTTAGCAAAGAGATTCTAATGTTGTCCCACTTGCAGTTCTTGCATATGAGATGAGTAGAAAAACATGATCATAAATAGCAGAAAGGTATTGAGGTTGATTTTTAGAGGTGTCTTAAAGGTTCATTCTGACTCTGAACTTCTTGAATAGGAAAAACGTGGGCTGGCAAACTTGGTAAGAACAGTTAACTCCAGCTAGATAATTACAATAGTCTGCTTCTGAATGGGCCAGAAGTTGTCTAATAATAGCTCTTCCCTGCAGTTGTGCGTCGTCTTTTGCTTTCAACCTTGAGCTGGAAATGTCAGAAGAATATATTGACACATGTGCCCTGTCTCAGAGAAGAAAGAGTATGAGACTGTTTGGAGCATTTAGAACAGGCTACTTGCATGTTCCTGAGACAAAAGCAGAAATAACAGATCATTTAATGGTTCTATCAACAAGATGTTTACTGCATGGCCCTGGCATTTTTTTAAGGGTGAAAATAACAATTTTTCTTATGTTTTTAATTATAAACACATTCCCTGTACACTGAGTTGATGTTATTTTCCAAGAAATGTCTGTTCCTCACCCTGGTGAAATATAATGAGCAGTAAAAACCAAACCAAACCAAACCAAACCAAAACCACCAAAAAAACCCAAACAAAAACCCCAAGAAACCCAAACCAACCAACAAACAAAAAAGCCCCACAATAAACAGACCAAAACAACCCTATGTGGATGCAGAAAGGCAAGGCTTGGAAAAAGTTCTATGTGGCAGAACAATCTAATTTGTTTAGAAGCGGTTTTCTTTAGGTTTGTTTTGCTAAGATTCAAGGCATTCAAAATGAATGTTGTTTAACAGTAGCATAACCTCTGGAGACTAGTTGAGAATTCCTGAAGAAGTCTCCCCATAAATAAGTGGATCCAAAAATCAAAATAAAATGAAGAGGGGGGAAAAGTTTCTGAAACAGCTAAGTGTTTTAGCAAATCCTCTGAGTTATTCATATGCTGCTAACAATAGAAAGAACTCAAAAGGCAGGACCCAGAACAGCAGGTACAGAGCCTAATTAATGCTTGTACTCTAAGGAGGTTTAACCCATAACTGTCTGAATGCAAGCCGTAGTGTTTCAACAGCAGGTTTATTTCTAGTTATATTTCTTTCACCAATGAATCACAAAACAAACCCCCACCTTCTATGTCTCCTTTGTTTATCACCACACTGAAAACAAGAAATCTTGAAGATTTCACTTTTAATTGTTATTAATTTTTTCTGAGGTTGCAATGTAAAATAGACAACAGAATAATGTTGGATTTTTCTTTAAATAGATAGGTTGAAGTAAGCCAATCTTAGAGGTGATCAGGATTTAAACTTACTTAATGTTTCCTTACTGAGTAGTAGCTGGAACCTACTCATTCTCATCCTCACTTGAGTGATCCCTAGAGTGTGGCCATAACTTTCTCATTACTGACTGAGTTCTGAAATACTGGGAAAACTGTTGCTTGGTCTGAAAAATCACTTGATTGTGAGTTTCACCTTAAAGTCAGTCTTTTTATACTTTAAATTTAAAGCATGCCCTAATTGTGTGATGGGTAGGGCCTGAGGGCATGCATCTCTCCTTACAACATGGAGTCTATAGTTATTAGGCAACAAACAAGAAGCTGAAGTGAGGCTGGTCTGTTTAAAAATGTTTTCTACTGTAATTCAAAGCATTGAATATTTGCAGGCTCTATTAGGCACACTGACAATCTCTTTGGTGGACATGTACCTTAACCAGTAATCTACATTCTTATTTCTTTAATGGGGATTCTATTCATTGATGGTTTGCTGTGTGTTTGGAAATTAGACACCTCTTCTGGGAAGAAAAATATTCTGGATGGATACACTTGCAGAAACTTGAGCAGTGAATCTTGGGTTGATCCGGGCTCAGCTGAACAAAGGTATCTCAGAAGTTTCAGGATGAAATTTAAAGGTAAAATGTTGGCAGTTATGGGAAAACAGGATCTTGCATATGCCATGTAAAATCAATGGTTCATTCTGATCCTTATCTTGAGTGTATCAACCAGCAAAGGATGGTTCAAAGAAACTCGCAAGAAACTTTCAAGACCCCAGGAGAAACTTACCCTTGTGTGCATTGGAGCCAGAAACTGTTCCCTCATCCTGAGGAAAAAAATTTGAGACATCAAAAACTTTCCTGTTCTGCAGCAGGGTGGAGGCAAGGTAACTGTAGAGTTGCCTAAGAAGAAATAGAGATGGACCTTCAGGGGTGTGCCAGTGACAATGCACTCTGCTCTGGTATGTAGAAGCCCTGAGCTCGAGACCCTGCTTGCCTGGTTCAGATTGGAGTCTGGGCTACTGACTGTCCTAGAATAAGTTTCTCTTGCTGTAGGCTTTGATCAGAAAATGCATCATGGGGATGAGAAACACTTCTTGATGAAATATTTCATTGAAATTTCCTATGAGAAATTTTGGCTTTTTAAACCTGCTGTTTTCATTAAAAACCTACTTGTTATCAAAAATCAAGGTGAAACCAATGTCTGTGTGTTGTTGAAATGCTTACATACACTAACAGTTACTGAAGTCTCTCTGCTGTCCGCCTGGATGCTGCTAAATGTAATTAAGCACTGCTTAGTCTGAGGAAGGACTCTGATTTGGATCGTGCATATCCATGTCTCATTTTGAAATATCATAAATGCATTTTGAGTGAGCTAATATTCTGTAAATATGGTTAACTTCTGCATTTCCACATTTGGACTCTTAATTTGTTTTTTAGTATTGTTTCATGAGTGTATATGAGCATGCCTCATCTATGCTTTTACATACAGACCCCTATCAAGTTATCTATAGGATGAAAATGACAGCATCATAATAGTTAATGGAAAATAACATAAAAGGAAAAAGAAAATTAGCATTCCACACAGCAGGGCATTTCGGATGTTAATCTGCTTTGCAATATAATTGACAGGGAAGCTGATATCTGGGAAGATTTTTATTCCTATCTTCTTCTCTAAACAGTTAGCGTTCAGTAGTTGTGCAGCAGGGGAGATGGAGAAAGAAAGTTCTAGCCAAGTGAATGTTTTTTACAAGCAAAGATGTTCACTTTTGTCAGAAGGTAGTTAATCACTGAGAGAGAAACAGATGAAGAAATTGGATAAAACATTTCCAGTTCCAAAAGTCTTTATTGATTGTGTCCCCCTCAAGAAAATTCAGCTCAATCTGTGAAACCCTCAAGTGATTAAACCTTGGGCAGTCCACTGAAGACAGAGCAAATGAGAATTGTTTCAAAACGAGACATGTAGAGCTAGGATAGTTAAAGAGAAAAAAGATTTCTTTTTCACTTTGAAATCCTAGCTGGGAGACGTAATCTGAGATGTTGATTTTAAGGCAAGAGTTTCTTAAGTGTTACAATCTTTCTCTGTGTAACAGCTCCCTGAATCTTGAGGCAAGGAACTGTTTTATTTTCAGAGTAAGAGCTCTCTTAAACACAAACCTAGAGCTTGGAAGATGGGGGACAGATCTCTGGTCCGCCACAGATGACTTGTGCACTTTAGTCTAAATATTTTGAAGGTAATTAGGGCATAGAGAGACTGAAGCGTCACCAAATGAGATTCTCAGACCTATGACCAGCTGAGAGTTCCTATTTCCCAGAGATGCAAGTTTTTTGCTCTCAACGCAGCTCCTCTACAAGACTACAGCTATTCTTAAGTTGGACATGACCACTACCATGTGTTTTAAGTTATGCAGTATTATTACTGTCCTCCATTTTCTGTATACAGCATGAAGGTCTTGGATAGTTGTATTTGAATTGCAGTTTGCTTTCTTTAGCTCCTTAGTGTGTTGCTGGAGCAAAGCTCTTGGCTTCTGTGCCTTGGGGTTTTGGGAGGTTAGGTACACTAAAGGTGATAGGGGAAAAGGTTCTACAGCAGTAGATGGTATGAATTGAGTTCTTTTTTCACAGAATCACAGAATGATATGGGGTTGGAAGGGACCTCTGGAGATCATTGAGTCTAATCCCCCCGCCAGAGCAGGTCTACCTAGAGCACGTTGCACAGGAACTTGTCCATGTGGGTTTTGAATGTCTCCAGAGAAGGAGACTCCACCACCTCTCTGGGCAGCCTGTTCCAGTGCTCTGCCACCCTTAAAGTGAAGAAGTTCCTCCTCATGTTTAGATGGAACTTCTTTTCTTTCTTGAGTAGCAGTTAACAGAAGAGTATCTTGTTCACCAGTTCATGCACTACACAGGAGTCTAACATAAAACAAATGGCCAATTTAGGAAACCTCACTGTTAAAGTCAATGAATATTATTGTAACAAAAAGCATGAAGCTACTTAATTGACTCAAAGAAGAAAAACCAACAAAAAAACTGACAGCATTGTGATAGTTTTATATTTTCTTGGGCAATGATTCTGATTTTAGTTACACTTACAGTTATCAGAAGGGCTGTTGTTTCAGTTATCACCTTTCAGCTGAGCTGTGATAACTGGTTGAGTGCATACTCTACAATCACAAATGTTTGTGAATCAAAAACTGGCTTACACCACTTGATCCAGCCTTCTCAAAATCTAGGGTGGTCCTAACTGTTCTGGATTATCACCAGTTTAGCTGAGGTCAGTGTCTGAGCCAAGGATTCTTCTGAAAGAGGCAATAGATTATGGGTCAAATCATGAACCTAATTTTATGTTGGTGTAATTGCATAGTTCTGCTGAGTTACATGCAAGCTCACTCCTTGACTGGATTTACACCCCTGAGCTCAGAATCTGCTTTAGCTCTCGGCTTACATCCAGGAGTCTTCAAGCACCTAACAAACTTTTGAATTCTCCCTCATAATACCAAACAAGTAAACATAGACCCAGAAAGATTAAGGCCCCCCAAAGCCTATTGAAGTGTCTAACTATTCTTTTCATTAGATTTAGACTGGACCTTTAATGCCTTGTTTGAACAGACATCAAATGCCTGGAAATGATCGCAGTTATAGTCTAACTCTTAGACAATGCCTCTGGATCTAGATGCATGGAAAAGCTAAAGTCATGCTTTGTGTGAGGCTATCTATTTCTAATGAAATCATAAATTGTCACCACAACACATCACACAAAGAAGGGGCCATAAGTCACTAAGTGCTTGTTCTTTGATCTAAACAATGGGCAAAGAGGAGAAACTGTGCCAGGATACCTGTGGCTGTCTGCCAGAATAAAACAAGAAAGGGGGGAAAAGCCCTTCATTACAGTTATTAATAGAACTCCAGTATGCATCATTTCATCCCCCACCATATATAACAACGATTAACTTAAGTACAGATAATGTATATACTTGAGGTGACTGGGAGGTTAGAGGTAGCAGGTAGAATCTGATGTTGTGAACATGCAACCTTGAAGCTAAAAGCCTGCACCTGAGATGGTTGCGCATGGTTTGTACACCAAATGAAGAGGAAAGGTGTCTACAAAGCTTTATTCCTTTCCTGTATGCTAGGTCAAATGATTGTCTTGTCAATGATCGTAGACTCTAAGATAACTAACTTTAACTGACTAAATTTGAGTTAGCTGATCAGTGCTTTTTAACTAGTCACAACTACTTATCTGGTTTAAAGTTGCTGAGGGTCAACTGAGTTACTGAAGTGATAAGCACTGAGATGTCAAATGAAAAGACTCTCTTTTCATTTATCCCAGGATGTGAGTACTGATGGTGAAATGATTCTTGGTTTCTAGAATTATTCTGTTCAGCTCAGAATGTGTCCCCTGACTGTTTTGCCTCCCAGGCTTGTGCAAAAGGAGACTTACTGTGGGGTTGAAGTTGCCATAAGTGTGATCATTATCCATCTGTATTACATGCAACTATTATTTACGTTATTGAATTCCCTGGAGGTAAAATTAAAGTAGAGCTTTTTTTTTCTTTTCGTAGGTTTTTGGTTGTGGTTGTTTTTTTTTTTTTTTTCATCTCAAGCTCTTGTTTTTATTTCCCCCTTCTCTTTAATAACCTTGTTTCCCAGGAGACCACTTGATACATCCTCATGTTTCCGAGAGACTGCAGTTCAATAGGTTGAGAGTTAATTGCCAGCTGGGAGTTTCCAGATGTTTATGTGCTAGCCCAAAGAGCTGTCCACTGGCAGCAAATGAACAGCTGGAAAGACGCAATCTGAACAAAGCATCTTTTAGCTATTGACATATGTCTGGAAAACTTGGCATGTTTGAGAGAAATGGCATTGAAATTAGGAACAGCTAGGAGCAAGTCCTTCATTACCAATAATTAGTCAATTAGATTTTTTTTTGTTCAAATTCACATATAATTCTCAAGCACTTTACTTACTCAGTCATTATCACTCATACAAGTAGATGACAGAAATGCATACCCTTCACTCTGTCTTTCTCTATCTTAAGAGGTGTGTTCAGAAATATTCATTATATTGTTGAACATAGGCTGTTCCAAGAAGCTAGACAGTGCAAGTGGTTTGTAATGGCATATGAAGCCTTTCACTCTGAAATCACAGAATCACGAAATTGTTGGAGTTGGAAGGGACCTTCTAGAGATCATCTAGTCCAACTCCACTGCCAAAGCAGGATTGCCTAGAGCACATTACTCAGGACTGCATCCAGGCAGGTCTTGAAAATCTCCAGAGAAGGGG
>JAOXNO010000020.1:9037872-9049688 GCA_028565335.1 Limnodromus scolopaceus
GTGACACAGCGTGGCAGGATCCCAGCAGTAACTTTCAGCATCAAAATAAATGGCTGCAGAATTTAATTTAACTGGGAAGTGTTCCGAGTTGTAGATTTGACTTTTCCTCTCCAATCCGCAGAATTGTTTCTGCATTTACAGTACCTGATATATACCAAGGAAAACAGTCCTTACAAATTAGCTTCCAACTGTCTTTTGTTTTTTACTTTGTCCCACATCCTGCTTTAAAAACATCATTGCACCCAGAATGTGTTTCCATCAGCAGAAACAGACGTTTTAACATCATAGCCAGGCAGAAAGAGATATATGTGCTTGCAGGAGTGTCTGGCATCGCCTCCTAGGTGAGTCCACTGGGTTAAGTATCTTCTCAAAGGAGGTAGTGCCTCCTCCGAGACCTTCTCAATGAGGCACTGCAAAAGCAGAATAAGATGAAGGGGGATGGGAAGAACTACCCAAAGGTGCAAACCATCATGTTACCTGCAGTGCGTACGGGAGGCAACACGTTCTTCAAATGGGCTTAGAGGTGGATGAAGTTGAAGTCTGACAAACGAGCTCAGAGACCCTGCACCGTGTGTGGAGAAGGGGGGAACACAGGACGAAACGACTGTAGGCCAAGCTGACAGACGGACTTTGCACTGGTTGCTAGGCAAAGGCAACTAGTGCCTGAGCCAGCAATCCCCAGCCTCTCCTGAGGAGCTCGAGGGCTGGAGATGAAGGTTGCTTCTATTCCACTGTCAAGGAGCGATGCTTTCTTTTGTTTAGAGCATGGTCCCACTTTATTTGTTTCCCCTCCAGCTGCTGGGCATGGGTGGCAAGGTTAACTCCACCATGCGTGGAGAGAATTCCTCGCCGCACCCTGCTTCACATCTTTTGTTTTCTTCTGTTATAATTTCAAAACCTCAGCAGCAAACTTCTCCCCCTCCTCCCTCCTTATTCCCCCTCTCTCCTCCTCCCCTTACGATGGTGGTTTATGAGTTTTGTGCTCTGTGGCCTATTAAGGTTCAGTTCCCAGCCAGTAAAAATGAGGAATTGGTTCCTGCCATTCCACGCAAGGAGTTTTAATGCACTCGGTCGCCTGGAAGCCTAAACGCAATAGTTTTGTATCGGTGATAGTTGTGTAACATAAAGCCTTAATAAAGGTTTATAAGGGAAGGGATATGAAATGGAGCATACAGAGTTCAGCTCTGTGTGCAGCTCTGTTGGGGAGTTAAACAAGTGAGAATATGTTTGCAGAGGAGTCCACAAGCTGCGATGCATGGAAATACCCACAGCTATAATACCCCCATCGTAGCTGCATCACCCCCTCCAGGTGAGAAAAAACTCCCCTTTCTCCAGGCCCTACGTGAGGGAACTGCAAAGCACTGGCCCAAAGAGCGACAGTTGTGTTAGGTGGGTTTCCAACGAGGATGCCTGTGTGTCCCATCTTGAAGCTGGAGAACATTCCTCTGCTGTTCATGTCTCCAGAGTACCCAGGGCAGCCATTCCCTCTGCAGGTTCTCCCCAAACCTGTGTGTTCAGGGAAGTTGTCCACACGCAGAGTTAGCAGCTAGAGAGGCACCATCTCTCTCTACACCTTACTCAAGGAATCCCTTGGGATGAAAATTGGGCTTTTGCTTCCACTTCATCTTTTGCTTGGCCTTTTTGGCTCTCATCCTTGTAAAGCCTCTTACTGTCACCTCCTTTTGCTGTCCTGCCTCTTTGGGTTTTAAGCTTTTAAAGATGGTGTCTGCCTTTGTGCAGCGTCTTGCACAATCTTTCATCAGTGGTCCGTGTGCCACTTAACACACATATTTGATAGTCTTGTGGGACTCAGATGGGAAATACAGAGCCAGTCTCATACCTATCCCTTGTTCTTTTTCCTCTTTCAGGAGTGGTAGCACAAGTAGTTATAACTGGCCTGTCTCTATCAGGTATACCATACAACCTTTTATGAGTTTTTCCATCAAAAGTCTTGAAAGTAGGTGCATGTGAATGCATATAATGGGCTTTGAGGGATTCCCTTTGGCTTCCTTATAGTATATATACCCAAAGGGTTTTCTTTTTGTGGGTTTCTTCTTCTGAAAAGGGTAAAATCTTTTTTTCTTGGTTTTATTGAAATGCCTTATAAACATGAGCTTTTAAAGTGGTGGAGGTGACAGGTTTTTGACATATAGTGGGGTTGCTTTTTTTCCCCCCAGATCTTTAAACAAATACAGACAAAAACATGAGAATGTGTTTCCTTCTCAGTTAAACTTCTGTTCTTAGTATTTTAAAGTTTAGCTTTCCAGAAGACTTAATGGGGGAAAAGGCACAGAAATTTATTTTGCTGTTTCTGTTGTTTTCTCTCTTCTGACTTCTAGACCCAGTCCCTGTCCCAGACACCCCCAAATTCAAATCTTGATATGGTTCTGAAAATGAAGATACACAGGTAGCTTATTGAAAGACAGGCAGAAAATTTTTTTATTATTTTGGAGAGAGTTTATTGTCTGATCCTAGGGTTGATTTCTTTTTTCCTCAATATTGTTTTTGCAAACACTTCACAACTTCAGACATTTAAATTCCAATCTAATTACAACTGCTTTTATTGTCAATTTTTTAACATAAACATTTTCAGGCTTAGATTGCAAAACCAATAAGGTTTAAATACGTGTGTGGTGATTTTTTTTTTTAAGAGGGTGGGTGAAATAAATATCTAAAAACTGTTCATAAGGACTCTCCACTATCTCCAGTTTAGTTCTTAATATTGCAAGAAAAATGCAGAAAGGGTTTAACCAAGAAAGACAATGAACTGTCCTAAGTGATTAGAAATGGTGCTTCTGCAAGTTGTGAATTCCCCATAAATATATTAAAGGATATTAACCATAAAGCCTAAAAATGATGGATGAATATTGCAATGAACTTTTTCATTGCTGATCAGGTTAATAGATGGGGTGAAAAGGAAGGCTACTATGAGGCCTTCTAAAGGTCCTCAGGAGTTATTGCAGAGGACAAAAAGTAGAGAGATGAAATAGCGAAAATAGATATGGATAATAACTGTGCTTCTGAACAGGTGCAGTTTTCTCCTGTGCTACAGAGGTGACAGAGTAATAGCAAGTGATAACTAAATCTGTGTTTCAGTAATTGCAAAGTCTTGGTCCATGCCTTAGCATCCCGCTGCTGTCCTTGGGTTACTCTGATGAGATGACGAAGTAGTCTTAAATGAATATACTTGTCTAATGATACAACCCATAAAAAGGACGTATGGGTTTTGGTAACATTGATAGGTTGCCTCAAGTGCTGTCCACTGCAACCAGCACAGGACAATTTTAGCTTATTTAGTTTCATTTTTGGGAGCAATCTTAAATTGCACAACATAACTTACTGACTTCTCAGTATTGAAGTCAATGTTCAAAAAAGTTTCAACCACTCATTGACCAATTTTCTTTGATGGGCATGTGTCTTGGGCTTACCATAAACAATGCTTCCAGGGGCACCATTCCATAGATTGGAATGTATTTTTGTAGAAATGATGGTGACCTTAAATACTGTGCCCAAGTTTACTCCCACTCCTTCAGCAAACTTCCTGCTTGACCTTGAGTAAATAACTTAAGGTTACATTCAGGAGAGTATTTTAGGTGCGTAGCTCATATTGAAATCAATATGGATCAATTGTAGATATGAGTTTTAGTTCCCTCTTTGCTTCATTTCCGTTTATGTAAAATAGTGAGAATAGCAACCTCTACATCACAGAGCAGGACAACATACATTAAATACTCAAAGGGGCTGAAATGCCACAATGATGGGAAGATACATAAGTACCAAGTAGCAAATGGTTCAGACTCAAATGCCAGCAGGAAGAACAACTTCAGCATTGGAAGTAAGTCATCAGGGTATCTGCAAAGGGGAAAAAAAAAAAAGTGCTTGAAAGAATCCCCTGAACAAATTAAATCTTGAGGCCTAAAGACAAAGGGAGAGAGAATTAATTTTTCTACAGATATGAAATGTTCTGAATCAGATAAGTCTTGTCATTAGAAAAGGCACTAAGCAGCAAACGTCTGGATAATACCGCCAGCTCCAAGCTTCTCTTGGAACCTCTAAATACATTAAATCCATAAAACTAAATGAAAGCAGCTGCAGTTTTATAGAAATAAAAGGCTCTCATATTAAAAAGCTGAGAGCTTATGAAATGAAAGAAAAAATAATAATAAAATTAAAGGGGAGGGAGGAGGAGAGAGAGGAGTAGAAGTTAAAAACATAGGTTCCTAGGAAAGGATGATGCAAAAAATCTCTTAGTTAATAAGTAGGAAGCCTTCAGAGACAAAATAACACAGATTCAGTGCTCAGTAAAAAAGATTTTTTTTTCTCAAAATATTTTTGGTTTTAAAGAGAGTTTTTAATGTAAAAATGTCATCTTGTAATAAAACTTTTTAGAACATTGTGCCCTCTGAAATTTTGGGAGAGGCTCAGAGGGATTATCCCTTTTCTCATTTTTGCTTTAGTTTTCTGAAATGAAGCATTTTGACTTTCCCCTTTGAAACACTATTCTTCCCCCTTTTTAAGTTACAAAAAAGATAAATCTTTTTTTCCCCTTTTACTTAAATGCATCAATGCATAGAAATAGCCAAGTATTTTTTGTGAGAAATTTTGCTGTTTCTTCTTTTTGTGGGATATGGAAACAAGGTTTCTGTCCAGCAGTAATTCCTCGTGTCTTATGCATCCTTGAGATTCTGAGAAGAGAATGAAACTGGAGGTGGGGGAATAGTGCATACAAAAATAACTTTCATTTGTATGCAAATTTGCTTTCATTAGGTTTTTCAGGTCTTCTTTCTTAGATGTATTACAGTAGTGTTTGGAGGCCTGCTGTACAAACACATGAATTCTGCATTGCTAACATCCTTTTGTGCAAGAGCAAAGTTAGGCTGTTGAGCCACATCTGTATGATTTAAGCAGAGCTGCCACTGACACGCTCACCTGTTAGATGTTCATTGCCTCTTGTAGAGCTCTTGGAGGAGATTCACCTTGCCCAGCCTCCAATGTCTGACAGTCAACTGTCCATGCCCAAGTGGGCTGTCCTGGGCCCATTTTATAGCCAGGAAAGGGACAGGCACTTTCAGAGACATAGTCCCCTGTGCCTGTTTCCGCTGTCTATGAGAGAAGCCTAGCCTAACTAATTCAAACATGAAGTCTTCTTGTCTTCAGAAGTCCAAGTGCAGACCAATGACTCCCACTGTCTGCTTCCTAAAGATGTTAAAGCCACTCTCACCAGCTGGACACTTTACTGCTGAAGGAGTGCACTGTGGTGATGGTTTTTTGCCAACTATTCAGGAATATGTACATGTGAACCAGATGAATTAAAGCAGTCTTGATACGTGGCGCTTTAGATATATGGCATTTTCTCCTGTTTGGGTTGAGTTTTTTCATTTTTAAGACATGGGAAGGAAGAAGAGGGAAGTTTGTTGACCATTTTATTCTTAGGAATAATTACTTTTGCAAAGCATTTGAATGGAAAAAAAAGAATTATTTGATTCTGACAGAGGTGAAGGAAAGGTTTTGCTTTGGTACTTCTGTTCCAGGTCTCTGCTCCAAAGGGTTTTGTTTTTACTATTTAGTATTTTCTCAGCAACCTATTACTGAAATAAACAGTCCAAGTGATTTCTTGGGTTTTTTTCCTGAATCAGATCCATTCCTGGTTGATTGGTTGGGTTTTTGTTTTTTTCCTAGTTTCAAATGTTTTCTAATGCTATTCCACTAAAAGGCAGAATTTATTCAGAAGTGATGTGAGATATCAGTGAATGCATATTAAACCAGCTGCCCTTAAACAGAGAATATGGACTTACAGGTAGAACAGACCTAAGTTCTCTTACTGGCTGTGTCACTGATTTGATACAAGATGATGGGGCAAATGGGTAACATCCTTCTCCCATCAGTCTTCTTACTTGAATAATAGCAATAAAAGCTCAGATGTTACCACTGGTGATTTCATGTACCAGACTTATTGACATTAATGATGCCTTATATATGTTAGAAAATAATGATGATAATGCTTTGAGACCTCAGGCTGGATGCTAGATATCAGCAAAACAAAGTACTTCAAGTGTCAGCATCTTTTAAATTCCTGTACCATTTTACTCTTGCCTTGTTCTGATGTGTCAGGCTGTGGAGCGATACCATTTCCCAGCCCTTTTGGCTTGGCAGGAAGACACAAAGGCCAGGGAAAGTTGTGAGATTTATTCTAATTTTCCTTAGAACCTCTCTCTTGGTACGTTGAAACTCCAAGAGGGCAAACGTTCCCATCCAGGAAGGCAAATCTTGTCAGATGTTACCATGACAACCTGAGTGTAATTAAGGCCCGCTTCAGCTGCTAACAGCTGTGTGCATTTTATCTGTCTTGAAGATTTTATATATACTTACATTGATAAATATATATCTATATGCAAGCATACTGTGAAGATATCTACATCTATCTAGCCGTACATAAACCCACACCTAAATTGCTGCCCCCGTGAACGTCCATATTAATTGAGTTGGAAATGGCAATTTGCAAAGCTTCTGCTGTTCTGAATGATGCTGAAACATCGAAGCTTCTCTACTGCCTTTCCTTTCACAACCTCCCATTCTAATGAAGTGTGGAAAAAACATCCATAGCCAGAAAAGGAACCCCTGCTCCAGGGTTAGTTTCCAGCATTTTTTCAGGTTACTGTTAGAGACTGTAATTTTCCTTCCTATTAAGGAGGAAATAGGAGCTGTTTCCTAGCTTTAAATGTCTCTTGCAAATGCATCAAGTTCTGAAATAAGTCACTTAACCTTTAGGTAACTCTTTCTGTCTTCCTGCAGGCAGCCATTCTCACACACACGTTGCTCCTGGATTCAGGATAGTAAGTATGTACTGTTGTGGGTCTTGACACGGTGCTCCTTGAAGTGTCATCTCTTCAGGCTGGATGTAGTCCTTCTGCATTCCAGAGCAAAGTCAGTGCTGCTCTGCCTGGTAAAGAAAAAGGTTTCTCAGTGCAGTGGACAGGAGCACTCATAAATTGCTGCAGATGGTCAGCTCACTGGAGAGGCAATGGCTGACTGGATACTCAGACCGCTGAAATATAGGTGCCTGTCTGAGGTTTATGTCCCTTCGTAGTCAATGGGACAGGACCCTTTTGAGACCTATTCAGAGCAGGTATGTTCACTGTTGGCTTTGAAGTCACTCTTTAGAGCTAACTGGCTTTCTCTCCCTGTGCAGAGGAAGTTGCATTGGGTCTACTTGGGTGGTGTGAAGACCTTTCATTGTGTCCATGTGGAATGATCACTTAATAAAAAATGCTTTGGTTTAGTTGGTTGTGCTGAAAGTAAACATGTTTGCTGCAAGTTTGACTTTTAAAGAATGTGGGGGTTTTTGAGATACTACACACAACTTGTCTGAAGCTGTGAATATACTAGACTCCCACACAAGTTTTGCTACACATCATTTCTAGCAAAGGAGTTTAACTCTTTGTGGAGCCTGTAGTAATGCAGTGAATCATAATTAATATAGTTCTTATCTAATATCTGTATAAAGTGCCACAGATGACACTAGTTTCGGGGGAACCAATGCTCAAAGGCTTAAGCCTCCCATTTGTGGAAAAAGAAAGATGAGGAGGAAAAACTGGACTGCTCTTGAGAAATATGATTCACAAAGTAAATGCAGTGTAATGAAGGGAACAATGTTATTCAAAAGACACTAAGCTGTGGACATCTTTTCTAAGAGCTAGACTTTTTTTTTTAATGGCCTCTAGGTTTGCACCTGCCATAAACCATACAAATATGGATGTCCAGAGAGTGTTTGGCTGGCCTTTGGGTTTTTTTATTTGAAATTATAATAATCTGTGCTGGTGAATACAGCTGTGTTCTCCTGTTCTTTCCCTTTGTGTGTGTAAAATTATAGGTGCCAGGGGACCCTGTGAACTTTCTGTTTTGGGAAGGAATCTCATTGTGATCTGCATTTTTGGGAATGCAAAATTTCCCCGGAGTAAGTGAATGGGGTTATGTCTCTGAATGCTTTTTGCCTGAGGGACAGGGTAGATGGAGGCTGCAGGCGGAGAAACCAGCAGTATGTGATTATGTCCATAAGGTCCCATGTCTAATGCATGGTTCTCAGAGGTCAGATAACTCCCTGCAGCTCTGTTTCTGACTGCTTGGCTGCCGAAAGGCATAGCTTATTACTTCAGCCCTGCATTCTCTACTGGTCTCCTCGGTCATAGTGTTTCTGTTTCCACTGTAGGTGATCACGTCAGGCAACCCCATTCTTTCTGTAACAAAGTGTTTTGAGGGGATCATAAGACTACGTAGAATAAATTAGGGACTTCTTTGATTAAAAGCTGCTTAATAGTCAACCGAGAACTTGTTTTGTCTGTGTGTATACATGTCCATACACCCATGAGCAAATCTGACTTGGTACATGCTCAGGCTTGTATAAGATACTGCCGGTATCCTACACAGAGCACTGACAGGAGTCTAGCTAAAGCTGCAAGGTAAATTTGGGTTGTTGTGCCACAGGTTAGCCTGAATCCAGGAAATTAAAATCGCTTGAATGCCATGCTGTACCTTCCTCAAAATGGCCTAAAGGATTCCTCGGAGAAAAATATGTTCAGCACCTTATGGTATTTATGTGAAGGAAATGCTGTTCAGGGAGAGGGGTGAGATGAAGGTTTTGAAAAAAATAAATGGAATTTCCTGGAGTAACTTAAAGAATAAAAAAAGAAAAAAAAAAGTAAAAAGAGAAGAATGGTGGCAAGATTGGGGTGACAGGGAGTCGGAAATCTTTGTGGAGGTTGGAGCTCGCTGTTAGAGGGATTTATGTTGTCTGTGTTTTAAGGAACTCTGTAAAGGATTGAAACATACTCCCCTCCCCCCCAAAAAAGAAAGGCAAACAAAAAACAAAAAATCCAAAAAACAAACAAATACAGATTATGCAAACCATGTTCATTTTTGCTGAAATAACTTCAAACTTAAAATGTCAAAGAATAATTTTCAGGTCCATCTCTTACATGAGAATAGCCCCAATTCCTAATTTCAGGTTGGCATATGCTTTATCAGACTGGAAAATCCGTCTCTGAATGGAGGTGGAATAATATAATAAACTGGTAGTTGGGATTATATGACACCAAGATTAGCTTCCTACATAGCTGTGATGCCTCAAGTCGTTTACTTGGGACTGTGATATATCCAGTTATATCCAAGTTTATTTTGTCTTGATATATATATATGATGCACTTAAATCCCTCACTGATGGTTTTATAGCTGGGTAGCTATTTCATGAACTGTAAAGTGAATACCCTCAGGGGGAAACATCAGCACCACTACTTTTGTGTACAAATTTTGGTTTTGTGCTGCCCTTCTCCTACCCCACAAGAGGTGAAGCCATGAGGAAGGTGTTTGGCTGGCAGTTTGTGCGGGAAGCTGGAGGAAAGTGAGGATGGGATGTGCAAGGGATAGGAAGGTCAAATATTTAGAGAACTAGGTCACATTTTCGAAGCTGAACTCCTGGATAGCAATAACAAAGAAAAAACCCAGTCCTTCAGAAAGAAGGATGTGTCCTGAATAAGGAGGAGTCAGTAAGAAAATGAAAAACTTGCTCATCACATAGTCAAAGGATCTACTTGGGACTGGGAGATTCAGCAGTTTAAATGTGCCTTTGGACTGTAAATAGACCCCAAACCCTATCTACCAGTCAAACAGACTCCAGTCCTTCTTAACATAAGATTTGCTTTAATTATGAAATCATATTATCATTTATCATCGCACTCTAATCCCTAACCATACACCTTCTTAGCCTCTCTTATCCGGTAACTTCACTTAGCCTGTCTTAACTGATATAAATCTACATCTACATATCAAACATATTCATGAACCTCTGTCAAAAAAAAAAAAAAAAAAGCAAACATCCCCACCCCCCTCGGGTGCAAGCTTAAGCTCATAGCTTTGTGTCTGTGCTTTTAATGCTCAGCCTTACTTCTGCTGCTGCAGCTATAGCTTGCCAAAGGTGCCTCTGTCCCACAATAAGGGACAGTCTCCCTGACAGTCTTGCATGCTAGTCCATAAATCTCTTTTTTCAGTGTGTAGGTGTTTGGTGTCACAGTGCTTTACGCATCTCCTCAGTTGCTGCTGAAGCTGCCTGAGGTCTGCCGTGATGGATCAGGGTTTTGATGTTGGTTTGCCTGTCTGTACACTTCACTAATTAGAATAACAAAACTGGTAGCAAATCTTCAGGCATCAGCCATGCATTGCATCAATTAAAAACATCAAAAACAAAGTCTCTCCTGGTTCCTCTCCTTTCCACTTGATCTCTTACTCCATGGGATGGTGTAACTGTTTCCCTAAGTCCTTCTCCTAATTACTGCGTTCCTTCTTTTCTCTGTGAGCTTCCTTGCAGCCTCAATTCTCTCCTGACATTTTATTTGCTTGCCCTTTCTTCCACTGCTAGGGGACACCACTACTCTAATAGGGGAAAACAAGCATTTGCTGAGCTTACGTACTCTGACAGAAATGTGGGAGTATGATTTTTAACTAAATTTGTCTTCTTGTTTAATTTGATGCTGACTTTTTTTATTTCCTTTAAGGAACTGATTTTTGCAGCATTTCTTCCAAAGGATGGATAAGTATTGTTATCTTATTTGCATATGGGGTAATTGAGACAGATGATTTTGAGTTAGATGAGCTCATATGTTCTGTTGGATAAACTCAAAGCACTGAGCAAGTAGGTTTAAATCTTAGGTCATTGACGAAACATGATTGCATGGAATTTGGATAAAAACCCCTGAATATGAATTTTGAGAGCTTGGATTCAGTGTGCATCTAAACTCACTGCTCATGTTTAACGTATGCAGAAATATGAAATACTTGGAGGAAGACAGAGACACTGCCCTAAATTTCTTCTTAGGCAGTTCAGTATGTGCAAAACAGAAAACAGAGGGAGACGTCTCACTCTAAAGATAATTCTATGTGCAAGGTCTGAAAAATGAGATCATGATATAAAGAGGCTACTTCCATATTGATGTAATTTCCTTATGCCCTTCTAATAAAATTGTTTATTTTGCTTAGATTAATGCAAAAAAGTAAAAAGAGTGTACTGAGTATTTCAGATAATCCATAATATACACCATGGCTATTTTGGTCTTGTCACCTCATTTTGTCCAGCTTGAATTATACTATGACATGTGGTGGGAAAAAAACAGCGAACTTTCAGTGGGATTCAACACCCAGTATACAGCCATGAATATAGTCCCCCCGACACTCCGATGTGTGATGACCCAAAATTCAGATTGTCAATATTTTGTCTTTTTTCCTCCTTATTTAATCTCTCTTTTGTTTTTATTTTGTGTATGAGTTTATGCTTTTGCTAATACAAACTGGGATGGAAAATCTCATGATAAAGGCCACTGCCTCCCCACCATCATCTCCTTTTTGCTAACTCAGGCAGTTCAGAGAAGCATTTCAAACACTGGGATGTTTTTGAACCTGAACTCTCAGCCTTTTGTGCCTCCCTTTTCAGTCTCCTTGCTCCGCTTTCACAATGTTTGTTTGTCATCACCTAAAAAACCCACCTTCAGTGGGATTTCTTTTTAAATCTCCCTGTCCAATGATACCGGTGCACCTATTTTTCTTTCCTCCTTCCTCTCCCTTTACTTGTGAATACTCAAAGCGGCTGTTGGGGGAGTGACTTGTACCAGGGCAAACTGCATTTAATTCAAGTCACTCCTTATACCTACAGAGCTGCCTTCCCGCTGTTCAGCATATGTTATGCATCCCCTCTCCGTGCCTGGTCCGTCCGCCTTTGCAATTTAATTCAAGTTGCGCAGCGTCATGCTTAGAGTCTCCAGTTTAGTCTCAAG
>JAOXNO010000020.1:9060259-9071504 GCA_028565335.1 Limnodromus scolopaceus
ATTATAAACTATATAGAGGTTTTGAAAAAAAAAAAAAATATGGAAAATCCTCCCACCTAGGGACAATTGGTAGTGAGGAATCTCCAGTGTATTATCTCTTTGAAAATATCTTCATCCATCTTTGTGACTTTTCGCTTAAAACACTAACCTAATCCTAACCTAATCCCTTTCAATTTTCAAGGAGAATTGGAAGAGGATATATATATAAAAAAATCCTCACTACCAAAACAACAGAAAGCCTTAATGCGAACAGATGGGTAAAAAGTATGTATAAATTACACTGCCAAAAGACCCTACTGATCGCAAGTTGGTATTTCCCTGACAAAATAATAAGAAAGGTGTTTTATTTGTGGGAGAAATTATTTGTTGGCAGCATGAAAAATCCATACTGTATACAGGATCCACCAACCCTGTCCTCTGTTACATTTGATATCACATATTGATAATGAACAAAAGTGTTGTGGGCTTTTAACAGTGGCTAGTACTAAGCGTTTACTGAGCTGATTATATTTTTCATGATGTCTGCTCTTTACATAAACTAGATGAGACTGGATATATTCTAAAGTCTGAGCCAGAAGGTGACTGAAGTATCTCCTTAAAACCCTCTGAATTTTGTGGATGCATTAAATTGTTTCCTAGTGTAGGGTGTTAATAACTCTTGGTGCAAATACTTAGTGAGCAGTTGCCAGCCTGATCCAAACCTCACTGATGTTAGCAGGAATCTTTCTATTACCTTCAGTGCATTTGGATCCAGACCTCACTTTTGTTCCTCCCCAAGATGTTTCTGGAAAATCTAAACAGCTCCCTTCATGATTTGATGACAGCGTCCCAGGAAAAATCTATTTGGGCCCAATAGATTTTAAAGTTTTTGAAGTGTTGCTGGTCTTGTGAGTTATATTTTACCTTCCACTCTTATCTCCCTGCATACCTGGCACCTACAAACAGTTACAGCAGAGGCTTCAGACAACTGTGAATGGCTGATGAAAGCAAGTAGCCTGGGATTTTCCTTCCCAGCCTGAAACACGAAGGGGCTAGCGAAAAAGATTTCAGACTGAGTTTCCAACTGAGGACAGTGTTCCTCTCTTAGAGAATGTTACTCCCATCTCATTTTTCATGTCTCTGGTCATCCATGTATACTCCCTCCCTGTTGCCTTCCTATGCTACCCATGAATGTGCAGCTCCTAATGGGACCTCAGAGCAGAATCTCTCACTGTAGCAGGTGGTAACAGAAAAGGTCATGGGCAGAAATACAGTGGCAGAATTTGAGATGAACGAATCCTTGTCTGCTACAGTTCCCTTCCAAATTTTCTTACTAACTGTCCTAGGGAGATGAGTCTCCATTTCTGGTCTGATGATAGAAACAGATGATCTTTTAATAGTTCTAGTGCTGGGAATGCTGTTCCCTTGCCTTCCGATGAGGAGTTTAGAAACCGACAGGTAATTAGCAGGAGCAGCTGTTCATATGAATAGGCCTATGTCCAGGTTTCCCCTCTTCAACTGTTATGCTTTGTGGAAACACAGAAAAATGATATATTGGTGCAAGGGCAACTTAATTTCATGTTCTTTTTTCTTTCCAACATCATTTATAGTAGTTCCAGTTTCAATTATACTGTTGTGGTGGTTCCACCATTTAAAGCCAAAACCTGCAAAAAATGAGACCTTTGACAGTTGCATCAATGGACACTGAATTTGCCTTTTTATTTTTATTTTTTTTGTACTGGGTGGCATCTAAGTGCTTTTAGATCTATTATTTGAAATTGATAATTATAAAATTTCAGCTTGCGAGAGTGTTTTAGTCCAGAAAGTACAACTAAACTGGTTAAAACAATCTGTTGCATAGACAGCTCCAAAAAGAAGATGAAAGCACATCTTTAAGAGGTTTTTTTTTTTGGATTTTCTACTTTGGTGTCTTCTATGTCAACATTTTGTAAGGCGGGTGGGAAAGGAGAGAAATACACTAGAGGCTTCAGTGTAAATTAAGACGTGCTTTCCAAATCATTAAGGGGAATTGTTAATATTCACAGACACTTCCAGGGGTCAATTCAGCCTACCTAGGATCTGAATTGCCATCTGGCTATGCCAATCTCCGTTCATTCATTATATAGTGAACTTAGGGACTAGGCTTCTAATACTAAGGTGCTGTTTCCAATTCTACATTAATATTCTACTCAGATGTAGAAGATTGTACTTCCATTAGAATAATCTAATTCGGAGGGTGGGTTTTTTTTATCGTGTTGCCTTGTCAAAATGAGTTCTGCTGGTGATGTAGTAATTCAGATTGTAAAGTTATGCATCAATAATTGCTGCAGGCCCCAGTGAAAGTCAGGACCCTACAGGGTTTAGTATCTCACAAATGTGCAGATATGTGCTTCACCTTTGGGAGCTTCCCAGTCTAGGGAAGGAACAGAGATGGATGACAAAGAAGTGGGGAAGGAGAAGGCTTGCTTACAAGTCACCAGCAGTACAGCTGTGAAGAGAACCGGTGATCCAGTCTCCTGTCTCTGACTGCTGGTTTCTGATTCACTATAGCTGAGGTGTCAAGTTAGGAGCTAATCTCCTTCAGTTCACTCTGCAGTCAATGAAATCTCTTGAAGCGTTTCTGAAGGACAGGTTACTTAAGAGCCTGAAGTTAATGAGATAAATTGAACAGTTGGTGGCCCTTTAAGTTGCTGTCAGTTTTGCCCACTGAAATCTCCAACATGTATTTGATGTGCCCACATAACAAATCATAAGCAACAGTGATGATGACTTTAGTCTCTCCAATACCAGTTAGTCGATATAATAAAAACCTGTTAGTAGCATGGTTTGTATTTTGAGTTAGATACACTATTTCTCTAGGTGTGTGAAGTGCTCCATGCAGAGTCCTGTCAATAGCTCTGGAAACCCTACTCAACATTGCTAATTGGATCCTCTGCATTTTCTAAATTGAGGGAGAAATGCTGGAGCTGAGGAAGAGGCTGGCACACCTCTTTTCCCTATTCACCCTACAGCACTTCTGCAGCTGCACACTGTTGTTTTTCCAAGTAATTTCCAGGAACCCAGACAAATGAGATTACTTGAGCACTACAGTGGCCTCTCTGAAGAGACAGTGTGATTAAATGTGTTGATTAGAAATTTCCTGCTCACCTCTGATAGCAGTTGCATGGACCAAAAAAAAGAAAGGCATAGGTAAAAAACCCCTAACTTTTAAGAAGAACTGTAAATACATTTCTGTCAATTTCTTACAAGAATGTAGTGTAACTAACAAGTAAAGCAATGAGTTAATAAGTTGTCTAGAGAAGTTATTTAACCTATAAAAAACAAGTGTATGAATTTAGATGTTCTGCGTCTATCCTGTGCATGGACGTTGTGGTAGCCACTGCCTACTGCACTGCTGGCTACAGAGGCTTAGATACATCAGCCATCCTAACCTTGGGTAAGTTTTTGACCTTCTTCTGTTCTGCCACACCTAGCAACATGGTCATTCTGGCAAAATGTAAAGTAGCTTAGTTTTCCCTTAAAAGAAATGTCTTTTTTCACACTAAAGTTGCATATTTAGTGTTTGATACTGTCTAGTGCAGGAACATGGCTTGGGTGTGACAGAGAACTGAAATGAAGAACTAGAGGTCCCTGCAGCATCTGCAGAACACAAGAAGTAGATGCCCAGCACAGAAGGGCTACTCTCTTTGCAGCATAAAGAGATGGCGGAGTAAGAGGACTGGCTGGTGTGTTTAAAGCTTGTATCTTTGCTCTTATGACGCACAATACTTTGTGTGTTTTCCAGAATTCGCAAAATCTGGAAACAGATACATATTTTCAAAGGCCTCTTTGTTAAGAGTTGAAACTATTTGTATTGCTTAGGTGTTGTGATCTGTTGTGCTTGTGGCTCTGTAAACATTCAGGAAAAGATAATGTCTGCTCTGAAGACTTTTTTTTTTTTTTTTTTTTTAATATAGACAAAATCTACAGCAGCATGGGAAGGGAAATGTTTTATACATAATGCACAATTCTGGCAATGTCTCATTGTTTTTCCTTCCTGTTTATCTTTTCCTGGTTTTGTAACCTGGACTCAAATTGTAAACTGTTCAGGGACTGTGAGTGTGTTTGTATAGAGGTGTTCCAGAATGACCCAGAGGGCTCGAAAAGCTAACATATAATAAAGAATAAATTTCTTCACGTTATTTACAGAAAATTTGTGATAAATCCAAGCTTTTTAACCTAATTTTCCCATGTACCATGATTTAAGGGCAGAATGGAACTTTTTTGTTAAATCTTAAGCACAACAACAAGTGTGGGGGGGTTTAACTAATTTGGGTCAAATTTAATGGCTATTTTGGATAATAACAAGATGTGAAATGTGATAAAAGGCTGCACTTTGAAGGTAACAAAATGATTGCTTTCTCCCTTTTAAAAAGTTAAGTTTATAATTTTCCTTTCAGAAATGTTCTTTTTCATTTTTTTAAAAAGGGTTAAAATTACAAGATAACCTGAAAATGAGTTAATGCTTTAGATTTCTGGCTGAATCAAAATGAGTAATTTTGTTTCAACAGAAAGTTGTCCATCTAAAATAATCTTTTTGCTTTTTAATTATTTTTTTTTTTACCAGCTGCTGCTCTTCCCACACTACCTGTGAGACCTCAGCCTAGTACTAGGGTGTCCATCTTGCAGAATATCATACTTTTTTGGCACTAGATGGCCTCTGTCTCAATAGAAACTTTGCTGTCCAACTACCTGTGAATAAAAGAGTCTGCTTGGGATCAGCAGCTCAGACCAAGAGCTTTTGAACTAGACCAGACTAAGCTTGGTCCCTTGGGCCACTGAATAATTGAGCAGACAGGAGACGTTACAAAAAGTGACAAAACACAACTTTTGAGGCAGCTGTCATTGCACAGGAAAACAGTGGTTTGCTTGAAGTGTTTTACTAAGAGAAGAGAGGTACAGATAATTTTTATTTCTCCATGTGCTGCATTCAAAACAGTGCTTTTTGCTTCCAATTTAGTGTGAAACACCTATAGGTTCAGTCCTTCCCCCGTGCCCCCACTGAAACTGGGAATTTAGCTGCCCTCCACAAGTCAAACCCCATTTGGCATGGCAGGTCTGTACACACCACTTTGAACTTGCTATGTATGGCCAGAGGCTCTTCTGTCTTGAAAGGAGATGGATTTCCATTTTAGGCATACAGAATCTTTTTCATCCTAGGCAGGACTCAGACCTCCTTGCTTTAGTAATGACTTGACTTTTCCTGTTGCTCTGTGTCTGCACTTCCGATGCTGTTGCCTAGCATTTCACACTCAAGAGCAGGGATAGCCATGGTTACCTATAAAACTGCCAGTGGTTGCAACCAAGGCTCAGGAGTTTCAAAGGTGTTTAGAAAGTATGCCAGATGCAGAAGATCATTGTGTACCATAATGAAAGTGGTGGACAAATACACAAGGGAGGGTACGGGACACAGAGAGACGTCAGTGTCAGGATTCAGGAGCTGGCAATATATGCAGTTTAACCAGTCGACAAGTATAACCAAATTTTTTTTGTTTGAATTTGTCATCCATTTTTACTGCCCATGGTTTTAATCTATTTGCTTTCTCTATTGTTAATTTTTTTAATCAAGTGAATAAAATGAGAACCAATATCATTAGTAGTAAGTAGGTCAAGAAGCTACATCTTTGAAATCACCAAAAGACTTTTTGTTTCTTTCTTAAGCCTGAATTTCTAAATACACAAGTTTTAAACTTCTGTATTGTAGCTCTATTTTCCATTCTTTTTTGAAACTTTTGAACTGAGTGGCCAAGTTGCTCTGTCTTTCTCTTTTTTTTTCTTTCTTTTTCTGTCTAGAATAAGCCCTCTCAAAGGTATTTAGTTTCTACAAATTTAATGAAAATAGGACTGTGGATAGAGGAGGGAAAGCCTAATCCCCACAGAATGAAAAGCCTCCGTTGAGATTAAACATATTATTTTGACACCAGAGAATCCAAACTGGAAAGAAGACTGGGAAAATTATTGTTCATTAGTTCCACTGTTAGTGTTCTACCTACTTTCAAAATTCCTAGCAATCTGCTCCTTCAGACAGGTAATATTATTTAAATAAGTAAATTTTAAAAAGAATGCCAAGGAAAGAGATGCATAAAAGAACTGTACACTGATTATAGACTTAATCTCCCACTTTTCATCTGGATGACCAGTTTGGCCTAGCAACATCATAAAGTGGTTTTAAACCAGGACTTTATGTCAGCATTTCTACCAGGGCAAGACGCTGCACCTTTGCTCGAAACTTTCTGCATGAGATGGAGAACAGGGACAAGCAATTTACTGGTACAGAATACTACTATTAGAGCTTCATGTGAAATGCTTTCCTCCTTTTTACACAAATGAGGGCTCTGGCACTGACTTGAGAATGGTTGCAAGAGTTTCCCACAGGACTTGACTCTGCAGTGGAGTATGGCATCTGTGAGACCAGCACCTAGTAATTCTACACAGAGGCATAGGGCAGGGGCCCAGGAGACTATACAAAGCTGTGGGTGAGGGAACTTGTGGAGACACAATGCACCTGCCCGTAAAGGAGACAAACCTGTATGTATAACAGGAATACAGTTCAGTGAGGTCCCATGCACCCAATGCACCCATCTCAAGCAATCCACATCCAAACAAAAAATAAGCTTTTATGTAGGAGCAGCTTGGCCCTCTTGCATCCCAACCTTTTACAGACAGCAGATCTGCTGATCCAATCTGAGTACAAGATATCTTTCACTGCTGCTGCAGCAGAGCTGCCAGGATATAGCTGCCTTCAACAGAACCATCTATCCAGCCCTTACTGGTAAATTGAAGCATGGATCACGTGTTTTTTCCTGCTAATGATGATATAAGGAAGTATGATCCATGGGTTGCCTCTGCAGCAGCTCCAGGCAAGCACAGCCTCTGCTGTTCAAACAAGAGGGAGGAGGAAAGTTTCCAAAGCTCAGCTAGTTTTTGCCCGTCACAAGTGATCTGTCTCCTCTGGTGGCTTTATATGTAATATTGGAGTCAGGTACTGCTGCTGCTGAGACTTGGTAAACCTGGCGTAGCCCAGCTCAACTTTTGTTTAGTTATTTGGGACTCTCACTGGTACAAAAGGTGGGAAACAGCCTCACATTAGTCTGGGTACCTCTTTCTCGCTCAGCTCTCTGTCCAAGCAATGTAGCATCGGTCTGTCCAGACAGGGAAAAGACAGTGCAGCATTTTGTGACTGGGGGAGAGAGGGGGTACATTGTGAATTTGAGCCCTCCTTGTTCTCCTGTTGAAGCAGATGGGAATTTTGCCTTTAGTTTCATGGAGAGGAGAAGAGTCCTGGTTGACAGGGCTGGTTGACAGAAAATCAACCATTTAAACAAAAAGCAGTAAAATGTAAAGAGGGATTTCTTTTTATCAGTGTTCTTACAACTTGGAGGAAAACTATTCATCTGAATTATGGGACTGAAAGTCACCTTTTCAAAGAGTTCTTTAAATAGGTTTGCATTTTCCTTCCGAAAGATCATTGCTGAAAGTTAAGAAATCCCCCATAAACATTAACATTTATTTACTAAGTTATAGATGTTAATATGAACGTTACAATGAATATTTAAAGTACAGGAGCATTTGCTTAATGTATGTACAATTGATTCTTTTATTATTATTCTTGTCATACTGATCATTGCTTATTTCACATTGAAATGTGTTTCTGATTAGTAGTTCTAAACAGACACTTTTTCTGTGATTAGCATCATTGGACATCTCATTACAGGCAATCAAAGATTTTGATCTTAAATAGTTTTTGATAATTAATTTGATGTTTTATTGAGTCTTATTGGCAATGTGATAGATGCATGAGACAAATTCTACATTGCACGACACCAGGGAAAACTTGGACTAAATGACTTAGTACAAAGAATATTTACCATTCAGAACAAAACCAGCTATCTTTAGAGTAAAAGTCTCTCTAACTAAAGGTTTTTCTGTAATGTGCAATTTAGGATTGACTTGCCATCTAATCTATAACAGTGGATTACACCACCTTCCTTACTGCTGCATTCACATATTGAACCTAGTTTGAAGTATTGATCCAGCTGCCTTCAGTCACTGGAAATATGACAGTTTATACCAGCTATCTGGTTAGTAATATCTCCATAAAGTGATATATTTAAAAAATACACACTTAAAAATAGTACTTTAATTTTTGCTTGCTGCTTAAATAGACTATCATAGTTGTCATTAAATGAAAATAAAGTGCTCTAGCTCTGAGGGACAATGTTTATAATTTCTTCCACTGCAGTCGACTGGGTCAGATGTAGAGTCCTTGTGAAGCTGATACTCTTGTTACAACAAGCATTGTGGACACTGTCATTTTATTTTGATTTTTAAATAATTTTACTCAAGGAAGCTTTCCATAATTGGACCTATATGCCATCACTGTGCTAGTTCAGATCTGGGCTCTCACATCCAAGGGGCTGATCTGTTTAAAAACTCTTGTGTGTCAAAGCAGAGGAGAGAATAGAACCATTAGGAGTTATTCATACAGCGACAATAAGATTTCAAGGCAAAAAAAAAACCGTATCTTAATTTTTGAGCTGTGAGTTGGAGGCCAGGCTGGCATCATGTCTCTCTTCAAGCTTCGCTCCATCCTGTCCCACAGAAGATAACCTAGAGGATATTTCATCACTGAAGGGAAAATCTCCTGGGGGTGACACTATGCTAATACCAAATAAATAACAAAATCAAACCCAAACTTGTTAGTGGGTAGGTCACCCAGCCAACCCTTTTAAGACGACTTCTTGATGCTAGGGGGGAAAGAATATGAATCAACAGGCAGGAGAGAGACCTTGCTGATGTTGAATGACTCATCCTGGGAGTGAATTGTCTTCATTAGCATAGTGTCACCCATTTATTTTCCTCTGTGGAAGGAAAGAGCTCCAGTTTCCTCTCTTCTTCACATGACCTTCTTCAAAGTTATTGTAGAAAATGCTTTGGAGAGCCAGGACAAGCTCTGTTGCTTGGGTGCTTTTTTCTTTTTCCTTTTTTTTTTTTTTCTGTTTTTTTTTTGTTTCCATTCCTTCTTATTTTTTTAGTGTGACAATAAATGTTATTTGAAAGGAAAATCTTTGTAGTCTGTTTTCTCTATCCTATTTAGCTTCCTATATTACGGCTACATTATGACATTCTAATCAGGTTCTCGCATCACACCCATCACTGCTAAATCCAAGTGATTTTTATTTATTGTTTTTTCCCTTCTCTCTTGTGTCCTCCGTCATAAGAAGGACATAGGGGCTATCTGGGAAATGAAATGACTCACTCGGCAAGAAATCCATTTGTATTGTACAGGAAGGGCAAAACAGATTTGCTCAGTTCCTTTCAGAACGTGAGGGCAAACCTTTTTGGTGATTTCCCCCATCTCCTCTTGTGTTTCTAGCTTGGGAAGCAAATAATCTCAGAAATTGCCTTTTCTAACTCAGTTTGGGTGTTTTCTTTCACATCTATTTCTAGGAGGTTACTTCCTAGAGAGGGAGCAGAGGACGAGGGAGAAAGGCCAGGGGGAGATGGTAGAAGAGTAGGATGTAGCCTTGGACAGAACCTGGTGCGGTTATCCAGTACATCTTTCTTCTTCCAAAGAGAGATCAGCTGCTCTTTTCTGACTAAAGAATCTGAATGGAAGGTTTTGCTGAATTTTGTGGAGCTGAATTTCTGGCCTGATTATTATCTAATCCCAACACATGAGATTAAAATTGATAGTTCTGAAGCTGAGAAATACATATGTGAGGAATGAAGCTTTTAGCTGTATTGATCAAAGTACCAGTTTTATATGAGAATTAGTTGGTATTTAATCTATCTAGAAGCATATATCAAAATTACAACCTAAGGTTTGTAATACTTACAAAAAATTGGGAGGGGAGGCTTTGGGAGAAATAAATCAATGGGATAAACTGTAATTAGCTTTTTCTTTTCTGATAGATTACAGTTCCTTACTGAATGAGAACTCAGTACAGTCAGTATATATACTTAAATTGCATTAACTATCCCATGAGCTGTAAAATACCTGGAGCACAGGAGATGTCCAATATAATAAAGTAAATAGCAAGTAACAATATATAACTAGAAGCTAGTGTTGAATTTTTATGGGTCATGTTGTTTATAGATTTATAACAGTGGCACTTGGTTGGAGCATGCACTAAGGAATACCTACCTAACAGTCAAGGAAATTACTCTAACAGAAGATCAGAAGATTTGCATGAGTCCTTTTCTTTTATAAGCACTATGTGTTAAGCATGTACTAATATGATAGCCTGCTCATGGAATTTCAGGTCAAAAAAAAAAAGAAAAAAAAAAGGTTTTGTCAAAATATAAATATATTTATTTGTGTTTGTTTTAATAGCTTTCATTACAAAATTATACAGATTTAAGACAACTGCCTCAATACAAAGAAAAAAAAACATTACAGAAACTTGATTTTTAAATTTTCGTGAATATTTTCATTAATATTCTGCAGAACATGCAAGTTCTCACAGCTGAACTTTGTTGTAACAGAACCTGCATTTTACGGGCAACAGAAGTTGTGGCCAAAGAGAGCACAAACACACAACTGGAGAATGAAGTTTTGAAGAAACTTTTTGGCATTAATCAAGCTGACATCTTTAGGATTTTTTTCATACACCTTCTCTACTACTAACATTCTCAAGGCTGTGCTGGAGACATTTCAGGCTAGTTCAGTAAAACTGGTTGATAGCTATAACCTACAGCATACGCTGCACCATGCTTGGTAGTTTTATGACTGGTGGTTGACTACGAGGTTGTCCCTCCTCTTCATTGCCTTGTTTATTTGGCTTCAGATACTGAAATCCATGTTGCCCAGTTCAGAGTGACTCTGTCAGAGTACTTATATGTAACTTGGTCTCACACATGGACCTATCTGAGGTGCATTTAGTAACATCTCTTTAAGTCTTGGTACAGTCATAAAACCTTCCAAAAAGATTGGAGTTATCATCACCTTCTAACGGATGTCTTATCTTGCCCATAAAGCAAAGAAAGCACACACACTACTCTGAAATACACCTTAGCTTTGCTCTGCTTCTAGTAATCAAACATTAATGCCAAATGTTTGCAATTAGACTGCCTATTGTAGAAACTCAGGAGTTCTTTGAATACAGAGCAGCAAATTGCTCTGAGATGATGGTAGACATTATCCTCCATAACAAAGATCCTATTTTCAGCGACATGCTAACTTAATTATGTTTTACAGCTGCTATGCAGAAAAAAAATTATGCTT
>JAOXNO010000020.1:9071604-9122263 GCA_028565335.1 Limnodromus scolopaceus
GCTCATGGAATTTCTGGTCAAAGGAAAAAAAAAAGTTTTGTTAAAATATTTTCTTTGTTTTTCTTTTAATAGCTTTCATTACAAAATTAGACTTGAGCGAACTGCCTCACTAAAATACAAAACAAAACAAAAAACATCACAGAAACTTGAATTTTTAATTTTCATTAATATTTTAATGAATTTTCTATATAACATGCAAGTTCTTACAGCTGAACTTTGTTGTAAAAGAACCTGCATTTTATAGGCAACAGAAGTTGTGGCCAAAGAAAACACAAACACCCAACAGGAGAACCAGGTTTTGAAGAAAGTTTATGACATTAATTAAGCTCACATCTTTAGGATTTTTTCATATACCTTCTCCACGACTAACATTCTCAGGGCTGCGCTGGAGACATTTCAGGCTAGTCGATAGCCGTAAGCTACAGCTTACGCTGCACCATGCTTGGTAGTTTTATGACTGGTGGTTGACTTACTGGGTTGTCCCTCCTCTTCATTGTCTTGTTTTTTTGGCTTCGGATCCTGAAATCCTCGTTCCTCAGTTCAGAATGACTCTGTCAGAGTACTTATATGTGACTTGGTCTCACACCTGGACCGATTTAAGGTGCATTTAGTAACACTTCTTTAAGTCCTGGAACAGTCATAAAACCTTCCAAGAAGACTGCAATTATACCATCACCTTCTAATGGATGTTTTATCCTGCCCCTGAAGCAAAGAAAGCACACGTACTACTCTGAAACACACCTTAGCTTTGCTCTGCTTCTCGTCATCAAACATTAGTACCAAATGTTTGCAATTAGACTGCATATTGTAGAAACTCAGGAGTTCTTTGAATATAGTGCAGCAAATTGCTCTGAGATGATGGTAGGCATTATCCTCCATAGAAGAGATCCTATTTTCAGTGACGTGCTAACTTAATTCTCTTTTACAGCTGTTATGCAGAAAAAGAAAAATGATGTTGTGTCTCAGTAGAACTCTGGGCATTTGGCTTTGGTCTGCACCATAGTAAGGTTTTCTTTTCCCCCATTGCTGCTTCTTTTCTTCTAACAGCGCATCTAACAGGATTCTTTAGCTAATTTAGGGATCTGTCTGCTTACATGTTTGTTATAAGTCTCAATCAAGCCATCAAGTCTGCTTCATATGTAGAGAAAGCCTGGAACAGTTTAGGATGCAATGAAAATAAGCAGCTTTGTGACCACAAAGAAGGAGGGAAGGGGTGAATGGCAGAAGAGAATAGGCAGAGAGAAGGTTATGTCTTTGTACTTTCCTTGTGGTCCCACAGACAGAATTTTAATTCCACAAAGACTTGTGGCAACTCTGTTGAATTTCCTGGCTGCAGTAGACACCCTACATGACTTAAGAAGTTACGTATCTTCTTTATGCCTCAGTTCCCCTTCCTTCGTACTTGCTTTCAAGCAACACATTGGTGATAGTAAGATACTCATCATTACTGTCAAGGTGGTGGAAATAGGAGTTGAACAGAGGATCTGAGCGTGGTGATTTACTCCAGGGCCCTATGCCAGTCTCTGACCTGTGAAGGAATGGAATTCAAGCCCTGTGAAGATTGGCGGCTTCCTACTGAGCCTTTCTGCTTGCTGATTGGCAGGAGAAAGGGGCCATATCAGTTTACGTGGTTCTGAAACTCGCTTCAGGATTGGCTAGCTTATGTATATATACTCACCACCACAAACAAATTAATTTAAAATATATTGTGTTACTTTTATCACTTGGGTCTTGACCCAATATTGGGTGAAGGCATTGATTGAAACATTGGATGAAGACTGCTGGACTGTGACTTCTGATCTGAAAAGTGACCTTGGTCATGGAGGATAATCCGGTTCAGTGCTGAATGTGGTCATCTCCCCACCAACTTCACCAGAATCTGAGCAAGCTGTATACCTTGAAGAATCAGTCCTTTAGTTCATATTTTAGCCTTTGACAATGCATTAATTAAATGAGGATAATGCTTACTTTCCCCTTGAGGATTTTGTGAGACCTGATGTAGAGAGATATTTTGAGCCCTTCTCATGAAAGACACTACACAGAGTAAATGCCAAGTGTTATATACCTCTTGAGAATCAAAAGGTCGCCCACTGAAGACCAGGCTAAATTCCCATTGATTTTGATGGGAAGATAGGGAGGAGCCCAGAAAAACAATCCCAAGGGCATGGATTGATCCTTCTGGTCTAGTTGATGTTGGGCTCATGTAAGCTTTGGTACTTTCTGGAATTAAATAATTCACTTCTTCCTTAGTATCATCATCATTAATTTAGCCTGTCTTGCAGAGAAGTGATAGGTCAGTTATATAGGGGGGTGAGGAAACTACATGGAACAGGCAAGGAGGAATTAATTAGATATGCTGCTGGCAATGCACTGCTACTCTCTGTGGAAACCACAATGCTTAGGGCTATGGAACGATCAGGCAATGAAAAATAAAATAAAATAAAAGGCTTTAGATTTACGATTCCCGCTCTTATGTGTTCTTGCCATCGTTCATATGGATTAGGACTTAAGTTCAAACATTCCCTGTGGAAACTAGGGCTTGCTGACTTAGAACAAACAACTTTAGAAATACAGGTTAGGCAAACCCAGAAATATTCAGGTTCAGCTTAAGTTTCAGCAAGAGATGGACTGAAGTGCTATGTTTAATTTTTGACTATGGTGCAGCAATATTTGTAGGATAAACAGAAACTGCATTATATACATCAGCCAGTTTTTTTTCAGTGCTGTACTAGGGGAGAACTTTAATCTAGTCGTAGGACTTTGAATTATTTTATAATCGCTCTTCCTTGGCTGTTTTTGTTTCTGGTTTATTCCAGGATCTTTCCTTTCTACTGTCTCTTTTTGATGTTGATCGTCTCCAGCTTGCTTCATGATCACCCAGTGGCTGGTGTTAATGTCAAGAAGTCCAGGTGTACCAAGGTGACAAATTCCTTGTTGAACATCCATCTGACTTAGACAGTAAAACCTGTATCTTGGTATCCAACACTGAGGCAGTGCACAGAGTTCAAGAATCAGGGCATCCCCATGAAAATTAGGGGGATATATAAATTAGACTTCATATAAACACAGAAGGTGACAGTAGAAATTGTACAAGTTACATTTATAAAATGAGGGAAAACAGAATCATTAAATATAAGGGTAGAGTTAAGGACTGAAAAAAATAAGAATGGCAGAGAAACGGACTGTTGGCCACTGTAGCACAGAAGTCAGGAAATTGTGCTTCTATGGAGTTGGTTAACTTCTGTGTTAACCAGAAGGTGACAATTTCTTTGTCTCCACATCAGGCAAAACATTCAGTGGTGTCATTAAACAGGGAGCCTCTTTCTACAGCTTTGCTACTCTGGAAAGAGCTTTCAGATTTCTGCTTTGGGGAATGCATTAATGATGCCGATGGGGAACTCACTTGCAGGTTGTTTCTTGCAGCGCATCAGGATTTTACTCTATCAAAGGGTTTCTGTCTGTCTCATAGGGCCCAGGAAGCATTGCTGCTTTAATTCCTGGGCCTGGTTTTCTTGTAGTTTTATACTATTCTACCCTATTGTGATTCCACTGAGCTACAGAGTCTTTTCTCTGGTTCATACTACTGCAGCAGGTTGTAGTTAATTCAGAGATCCAGAATTCACTCTTTCCCATCCTTCCTCTCTGTTTCAGTCATAATGGCCAGATGCTGATCTTGGTTTCATCAACACCAGCCTGAAATAACTCTCTTCATGTAGACCTGTTGAGTAGATTTAGGGAGAAGCCACCTTGGAGCCAGTCTGCGTGGAGGGGTTCAAACATCACCATCAAGCATGTTGGTTGGGAAGGGTCCTGAATAAATTTTCAGTTGTGCTCTGCTTTCAATTTCACCACCTCAGCTGCAAAACCTTTCCTCCGAGGCCCAAGTTTAAAAGCTTCTACAAAAAGAAGGAGAAAAGGGTTTTGCCCATGTGCAAAAGCACCAGGTTTCGGGTGAGAATCTTGGTAACCAGGACAGCACTTTAAATCAATTGCTCTTTCATACAAGTCTCCTAATCCCTCTTTTACCTGACACAACACGGCCAAAATTTTCTTCTAGTAGATGCTCTTTGATGTGTGGAACTGTATCCCAAACCCTTACTTGCTCAGATAGTGATTTAGAAGTTGTGATACCTGGCACCTAATCCCACCTACAATCAGATTATTGGAATTCTGTGCCTCAGTTTCCCCAGTTATGAAATGGAAATAATTGCCATTGGCCTATGGAAAATATATTGAGGATTAAGCAAATTACATAAAACAAAAAACCTGAAACCCAAATGCTGTTTGTAAGAGATTATTCTGTGTACTTCTTCTAACTCTCAGAAGCGAATTCAAAGTAGTAGGTGTATTTGTGTGTGTGTGTGTGTTAAGAAGGAAAGTAGTAAGAGCATTTATGAAAAAGATGAGCAGGCTTAAGGTGACTTTACCTGAAAGGCTATCGAAAGCATAAGGGGTGGCTTGAATTGAATGACAGAACTGTGAGTAAGTTTATTTGTAGAAGTAAATGTAAAACATCTGTTGGACCCGTGTATTTAATCCTCTTGGGAGCGGCTTTGAAGCTATATCCCTCAGTGTCTACATATTTCCTTTTTCCAGTTGGTGACTAAAGATGAAAAGAAATCAAAATATGCCTAAAACAATCTCACATGCCGATCAGACTGTGGTGTTTCAGGCTTGTGCAGATTGTAAGACTTATTTATGGTTTATGTTGTCACCAGTGATCTCCAATAAAAACGCTGGCCTTTTATCATACATTTGGTTCTTGTTATATCCTAGGTAATTAGACAGCAGATCCAGGTATTGAACACACATTCCTTCACTAGCTATCTAAAATTAAAGGTAATCATAAAGACATTACGGAACACATCGAGATTTCCTTTATTACGACATTAATGTGACATTATGCATCGCACCCCATTTGATTAGCATATGGTGCCTTAGAGCAAATCAGTTAACACTGATGCATCTATTAAAGTGTCCAAGCAATATTCTGCATCTCCTAAGTGATGCACAATAAATATTCTGCTGTGCGGCTGCCCTCACCTAGCCTCCTTTAGTCTGACACAGCTGTAAATCTCTTGTGATGAGCTGGGTGTGTTGCTGATGCAACACCGTGATTCCCTCCTGGGGGTTGGAGGTCTTTTGCCAGAAAGAGGGGACAGAAACCTGGGGGCACTTTTAAAGCCTGTGTTCCCTCATTAAGCTCTGCCAGTTTTTAGAGCAAAGTTCTTTTAAACTGTGTTATGGAGTGATGAACACTTCAGCCCCCCAAGACGCTACTGTTAAATTGCCTGCATCCTACTAACCATATAAGTATAGTTCTCTCATGAAGTTAGTTAAGTACCTCAGTGCCTTCCTCTGCTACTTTACAAGTGAACCAGGTCCTAACCATTCCTCATATCCTTTGTTAGGGAAGTATGGCAGACTTAGAAGTGCACATTTTGTCCTGACCCTTGTTGCAGGCTATAAAAAGCTGGAATAAATATATTCATTTTATGGTTTGATAAACTTGAGTTCTGCTTTGTGGCTCAGTGGTCAGGTTTCCATCTGAGATTTGGACTCACTTTTTCTCCTGCTCTTGGAGTGGAATTATTATTGCCTAATTCTATGCTTTCACGTTTTAAATTATGCCTTTATTTACAATTTATTTTTGTTTTGCAGTTCAGAACTATTTTTAATTCAGTGCAACGCTGGACACATGCAGGAAGTGCAATATAAAATTCAACTTTCCTTTAAATATATACATTTTTGTGGTGATAAAAGAAAAAGCCTAGTCTTTGTTCATAGAGTTCAACACATTTAAAGGTATTTAAGAATCAGAATAAGGGCTAGGATTTTTTCAGAAATTCAACCACAGTTCTCAGCAAATTCCACTGGATTGTGTCCACATAAATTTACTGTGAGATTAATAAAAAAATAAATATATTACCTCTGTTTCTATGATTGGAAAGCTGCTTCACAGGATAAGTTTTATGACATAAAAGAATAACAGTAATAGCCTGGATATTAAGTACATAGTCTTGTTTGCCCTAGATAAGGTCCCTGTACATCTCTTTTTAGAGATTGTCTCTTACTGAGCAACTCCTATTGTGCACATGGATATTCTGCCTTCAAGACGTCAACATCTTGTTGCTTACTCTAGTTAGTAAAGTAGGAGCTAAACACTTAAAAAGTTTGCTCTTTTACTGTATGGGTCAGGCACTTCTGAAACCTAAAGGAATATTTATAAATGTGGCACATCCTATTTCTTTAAAAGAACAAGTAAAAATGTCTTATGCTATTGAACTTCTCCAAAATTTCACACTGCATTTTTTTTCACTTGATGATTCTTACACTGTGACAAGTCAGGGGAAGGTTGCCTGAGGTCAGCTGAATCAGACAGGAGTAAGCAAAACTATTCATTAGCTAGTCTATGGAGAGAGAGATATCACCCCAATAAGAGAGTGTATGACTCGAGTGTGGCCACCAGGCTAGTCTGTTCCAAGTTGACAACAACTTGTTTTCCTCAAAATCAGCTTATATAGATTTTTTTAATTATTTTTTTTAACCAATAATGACCCTTCCTGCAGTACTAACATGAATAATTATTGTTAATTTTTTTAAAATGAAATCGCTATTCTCAAGCAAGAAGGATTGTCTGGGAAAAGTCCAGTAAACTGTGAATGCTGAAAATACTAGAGATACCTGTAAGTGGGAAGGCCACAGCCAGATAGGGAAGAAAGAAGAAGGTGAGAGTGGAGAACAGAGGAAGAAAAAGTAGGTACTTCAGTTTGATGAGAAAGATCTGAGTTTCTCTTGATGTCCCTGCAGTTCTGCCTTCCACTGGTGTCTTTCATCTATGAAGCTCCAAGTTGTGCCTCTCCTGCACTCCTTGAACTGTGGGCATGTACCAAAGTGTTTAGAGCAGGGACAGTCTCAGTATATGGCACATGCTGTGCATACATTTTTCTTACACCTGGTCTGAAATGCACATATTCAGACACACGTACAGGCAGCACATTCTCAGGCTTATCAACCTCCTTGTTGTTTTACAACACAAAGCTTGCAGAAAGATGGAGAAAAGAAAATACCTTTTTTTTTATAGAAAGCCGTAAATTGCAAAGTATTTATTCAAGAGACAAGAGCAGTTCCCAAGAGCTGTTCCAGTTGCTTTTAGACCTCTCTCTACCTTTTTATTTGTGTGGAAATATTTTAATATTTGTCCCCTCCTTTTTACTTTTAAATATAAAGTAAGTGGATCCGTAGACATTTTGAACTCTCTGCTTACATTTTCCCTGATTGAAAGGGTTGCAGGAAGATAGGATAAAATTTAGAGGCATGGGTCATGGTTTTGATAAACACGCTTCAAGAATTGCTGCTACAGGAATGTTATCTCTTACAGCTGAGATTTTCACAGCTAGTAAAATTCCAGCTCAGATGTTTTCGCTTGCTTTGTCGAACATGAAATTCGTCAAAACAGGGTGAGATCTTAATTTAAAAACAAGCAAAAAACCATGATTGTCAGAAGTGGGTACAAGATGTGGGTGAATTATTTCCCCTGCCCCACACACTCTCCTGTAACGTCTTTAACATGAGACTGGGTGGGCATCTCAGTTACCCACTCCCCTGCTCTCCTAGTGCTGCTACCCCGTCACAGCCCTTGGTAAAGCTGTGTATTAATTCAGTCAGGCTCTTCAAGAATTTCATTCCTCCACAGGTCGCAAACCTTCAGGTCTAAAGATGTTTGCAACCTGTTTGCACCTCCTATTTTTTTTTCCTGGTGGTGTTATGCATGACCAGCACCTGTGAACCCCAGCACCCACCTGCTTTACTGCATCTGTTTAAGCAGCCAGGGTCTCTTCTGATGAGGCTATTTGTGTTTGTGTGTAAGTACTCCAGCTACAGAGGTTTCGCTGCCATCAAGGTTGCAAAATGCACACTAATGGTGGGGAATAATGCTCTAATGGTGGGGAATAGTAGCCAAGATTTTAGCCGCAGGGTGGTTTATTATACAGGATGTGAGCTTGGACCTCTGATTCTTTGCTCTGGCACTGATTTCTCTGAAACTATAAGCAATTTGTTTTACCTCTGAATCCTCCTTCCTCTGAATCACAGTTCTTACCTGCTTTGAGGTTTAATCAAGGAAGCTGTGCGACTGCCAGATACTGAATAAAAGCAAGAAGCAATTATTAAAAGTGGGCTTTGACTTTTTAAAGGTAGGATAACAGATGCTGGGTAATAAATCTCATTAATGATGATAGGGAAACTATCTTATTTTTGAACTCTGATAGTATTTTTTTCCTAACTTTTGTTACTGTTTAATAGTTATTCTGGTTTCACTGTTTGTTTTCCAATAGTGCTGGAAACAATTAGATGACACAATGAGCTATTTTTTTCCCTAGGGTGTCCCACCACTTTCAGATCTGTGTTTATGTTTAGAAATTATTGAAGCATATTGTTTTGATATGGCTTTAAGCAAAGTGCTTGGCTTTCAGATTTTAAGCAATGCTGAGATTTGAAACCTGTTAAGTGAGTAAAGTTGCGGTTTTTTAAAGACAATTTTACACTTTGAAATTTATACAAGAGATTCTACTGACCTAACAGATTTATCATTATATGTGTGTGTGTGCATGTCTACTGACATAAAAATTATTGACTTAATAGATTCTGATTTCTCTCTCTCAGTTTGGGAATGGGAAAAAATGTCTCCTGTTCACTCATGATGGGAAATCTGCTTTCTGTCCACTTATATCAACAGCTCTGAACACAGAGCTGCAAATCCAGTCTGAACTTGATTGCTGTCAGAAGTGTTTCTGCAGTTAAGAAGCTGCAGTGTAGCACTTGGTTCCACATGAGGAGAATCAGATGTGCTTTAGCATTTACTTTGCTCTGATATTGAATGTGCCTCAATTCTGCAAGTTCAAAATGATGACACATTTAGAGTTAGCTGCTGCATTTTACTCACCTGCTGTTCTCCGTGGATGAAATCTGTCTTGCGACAAGCAAAGACACAGAAAAAAAAGATTAACTTTGGGTCATTATCTGTCTTGAGATGATGGGTAAAGAGTTCATGTTGAGGTTTTCAGAAAAGCAGAGCATGAAACTCTTGCCGGAGTAAGGGAGGAGCCAGAAGTCTCAGTGACAAATTAAGCCTCTACCTCCTTTTCCTTTTCCTACACAATTATAAGTTTCATAGAAATGCCTTCACGACATGCTTGAAAGAAAGAAAATAGCTAAGATAGCTCTGTATGAAAGGCAAATATCCTTACTAAGGGTCACAAGAAATACTAAAAGTCCAGTGAAACAGAGCTTTGGGATAATTTTTTTATTTTTTTTTTTTTTTTTTTTTTTTTTTTGCGAGTCAGATAGTGCCATTTCTTGCAGAGTGAAAACTGTGATAAATGTATGTGCTGGTGGTTTACTCATGTGGTCCCGGGCTTGTTGGAGATGCTGACCCACCCATACATGGGCACATCTATCTATCAGGCAGATCCTCACTGAGAAGAGTCCTGTGCTGATTCCCTGACTCATATTGTAAAGAGAGAGAGAGACCAGCCTCGTGCTTAGGATTTTATGATGGAGCATAAATCAGGTCTGCCTGTACTTGACCAAGGTTGAAACCCACAGTGCTGCATGGTAATTAGATTTTTAAAAGATTTTTTTTTCCTCTGGTTTATTTATATAGCAGTAATTACCTCCAGCACACAGTCGGAGTGACTGCTTGTCTTTCATGACCATACTTTTACCCTTTCATTTGACTGTCCTGTGCTTCTGTGGCTAATATAGAGCTTCATTCATTATCCCCGAGCCCCTTCCCCTGCCAGCCCTTGCACAGTGGCACAGCGGGGAGCACAAGGTTATTCGGTGGCAGCTTAAGTAGGAGTGGACGTGAAGAGCTGAGCAAGAGATGTGTCCCTCAGCACTGAGCCGGCAAGATTGCTCCCACACCTTCCTCAGAGTCACAGCGTACATGGGGGCAACAGGGCCTGCCTGGGGACTTTGAGACCATAGTTCCTCTTCTCAATGAAATTTTCATCTTCTAGTAATTCTTTCAGCCCTAGCTCTTTCTGGGGAAGCTTAACAGTTGTGCAGAAATGCTCCCTAATAAACATCTTATTTTCCAACACTCCTTATCTCTTTCTATGCCTCTCCACATCTTCCACTTCTTCCCGCCTCCCCTTCCTATGCAATAGCTTTTGAACTTGTTGCTGGGTTTGAAATGAATTTGACAGCTTGGTGTATTGTTTTAAAAGATGTTTAGTTCCTACATGTTTCATCTTGGTATGAAAAAAGGATGATCAGTTACCTTCTTGCAGAAAAACCAAGCACCAGCTTGACCTCATTGTTTTGGACATGTAGGAAAGCAACAATTTACTTTGTTCAGCTCCTGGAACTTTGGTTGCTGCTTTATCTTTGAGAGACACCAAGAAATCCAATGATTGAACACTAAGAAATCAGACAGATTAAACACAGAAACCAGTATTTCTTAGTTCAAAACTTGAGGAGATATTTGTTTGTACCTTGAGGCCATCATGCAAAGACCAACTCTTTTGGTCTTGCTTTTGGGTCATGGAGAGTCCAAGCTGTGCTACATAGGCAGAACTATGCACAATGCACTAGTCATAGAAAGATTAGTGGCCCAATGGAAATGAGGCCAAGTTTTGGGCCTAGAAGTTTGAGAGCGGACAGTCAGTGATCCTTGTTTAGGTGAAGTTATGACAGCAACAAAGACAAGCCCAAGATCTTTGCCCTGTTGTCCTTTGGCCTCACATAGATATTGAAGAATTGGAGGAGAGAACTGGGTGTGGTGGCCAGAGGCTCTGTATTAAGTCATCTTTCACATTACTGCTATTTGTCCACAGATAGCTTTACAAGGTGTTTGTGGGTGATTTCATCATATTCTTTTCTTTAGCTCTAGCAGTAATTTCTTCGGTCTTCCATAGACACCTCTCCACCTTTATTTCCTAACCTCTAAGAATCTCAATTTCAGGGCTATATTTTCACTATGTTAACTGGGTTGAAACAAGCGTGGGAATAAGAGCTCTCTGAGTGAGGAAGCGAGGCACAGAGACTAGGGGTGTAGGATTCACCTTCTTGAGCTCTAACCCCCTAAAAGCTGGGATATTATCTAGTCTAGGTTTGTCATCTAGACTGCTCTGTTGTCTATGGGGAGAAACATTTGCAGTGCAGTCTGTCCTACCCGCAAGTGGGATAAGACATCACTTGAGGTGGCCGTCTGTCTCTTTTAGTGTCTGGAAACGTCTAAGCGTCTGCCTTAGAGCAGAGCCTAGCTTCTAGCTGGCTGCAGTTAGGGAAGGTGATTTCCACATGAGGTAGATTGCCTGAGGTCATGTAAAGGTCTTAAACCCGGAGTCACCCTGTTTGACCAGTGTTTCAGGAAGGAAGCGCTTAAGTAGATACCTGCTGTAGCTCTTGTGGCCGTGATCAGCAGGACAGGCTGCAGAAGGGACACTGTCTACTCTCTGGAGGCTCCCAAAAGCTCTGGGTGTTCCCAGTTACTATTGCTTAATGTACAGCAGCCTGCTACTGGACGAGCAGAAGCACAGGGTTTCCAGGAGGTGTCTTTATAGGGGATGTCAGAAGGCTTCAAGTAGGCAGCTGTGAAAGGGAACATTTTCTGTTCCTGGACAAGGGAGAAGGAACATGCTTAGCCACATGAGATGATGACGCTGGCTACATCAGGACAGTACAGCCAGCCAAACAAATGCAATTCCCTCTACAGTGTGAAGAAAAATAGGTTTTAAAAGCATCACTGGCCTCCCCAAAGCAAACAATGTTGGTGAGTCAATAAATGATGGAGTTCATAAAGCACCATTTACTTCCCCCTCCATCTGCAGCAGTAAATTCAGATCAGACTCTCAGTAGCTCTCTGGGATCACAGGGGTCTTGATTTCTCTTTGAAAACCATGGGGGACAGTCATTTCTCTTCCCCAAGTTGTCAAGAAAGAGTTGATATGACTTTCAGAGGCACAGTGCACCTGATGTAAGCAGTGGTTCTGTTTCCACCTCACAATTGTAGATGTTGTTGCTAGCATTTGAATTCAACTCATTTTTAATGATTACAGTAACACTGAGCTGGCTTGCTGTTTTTATAGAAAGTGTCGCCTATATTTAATCATTTACAGAGTTTCCTGTCAGGATCTTGAGTGAACAGCAGCTATCTGCAGATATTACACAAGTTCTAGCTTCTGGTAGAGAAGACTGATGAGAAGGAGGAAAGATACTGATGTTTTACATCCAGGAGTAGGAGGCAGAAGAAGCACTTCTACAGGGTGTTGGTGTCAGCATTTAGGCCTGTGGTCTTCAAACAAGCTGCTGCCAAATCTTGACATCACTTTTTTGACACATGAACTTGGCTGCTTCAAAACCATCACGGAGAACCACCTGCACCTTTCAAGGCTCCTAGCTTTTGTGTCTCTGCTGGCTGAGTTACAGCACTTGGAGTTTGGGAGGAACCAGGTCTAGTTCATTCCCTTTCTTACTCAAACTTCTGTCTTTCACCACCTTGCCGTGGGCCTGACCTCCAGCTGCACATGCACAGTGCGGCAGAGATCAATCTGGGTCTGAGCAGAGGTATACGACTTCTAACCATGGTATCACTGTCAGGTTGTCTGAAGGGTAGATGCATGGTGCTCAGCACACCACAGACCTGTGCCAATGCTACTTTCTGATGGTGATTACAGGCTGTTCTGGGTTTTTTTGTTTTGTTTTGTTTTTTAAGGTGCTAAAAGTATGCGCAATTTGAGTTCCCACTGTTATTTTTCTACCCTCTGTAAGATAGCGCTTCACATTACCATTCATCTGCAAAAAGCCATTTTTAACAACTGCAGGTCAGGAGTCTGTTTTTCCTTCCCAGCTTCAGCCTACAGGGATTTTCATGATAACATTTTGTTTCAGAGCTCCATGCTCTATGGAGAAATGTGATTCAACAGCTGCCCTTCCTGAACTGCATCCTTAAAGTAGAAGCAAACCTTTTATAAAGTCAGGGGTGGAGGGGAGCGGGTTTGTATGTTTGTGGATGGGTTTGTGTGTACGTATAGGTGTCACACATCCAAACAACGTTTCACTCTATTTCCTCAGCCTGCTTGTGATTTCCAAGCACTGTACAAATCTTGGCCTCTGGTCCTTTTTCTGCAGAACCAAGCTGTAAACAGCAAGGAGAAGTGATGCCACTTTGGTAGCTGTAGACATTGAAAGTCAGGGTGTGGGTGAGAATGGGGAAGGAGCACATCTTACCCTGCATGAGGCTGGAGGTCATCTCACATTGCTGCACCCCAGTGGACTTCTGCCTGTTTCAATGCCAGGGTCCAACCTGGTCCCTTCCCTGGCAAGGCTGCATGGGTGTGAAAGGGCTGAAAATGGAAAGCAGGTGGCTGTAGATACACTGAGGTACTACCTTAGTCAAGTAACCTGGGCTGTTATTCAGCCAGTTGTCTTTGTCTCTTTGCTGTCTCAGTCCAAATGTATGCTGTCCCTCCCTGCTCTGGTTTGTTGTGTTGGTTTTTTTTTCCTAGTCTCCTTCTCATAGATTTTCCTTGTACGTGTTTTTGTTTGCTTTTTTTTTTTTTTTTTTTTTTTTAAAGCTAATTTGTTTCCTGTGCATACTCCATCTATCCCCTAGGGAGGAGTTGGACCTATTCTCTTTTCACCCACAGACTCCGTTTCCCCTCGTCATTTGGTGTGTGAGTGTGTTTTAGGGTTCTTTTTAATTATCATTATCGTCCTGAAATGACCTTCCTACACGCAAAAGCTGCTTTGCGTTTGTGAAGGCTGGCATGCAGTAATGCCTGGTCAGCTCCTCTTGGGCTGGGTGGGGGCTCTATGAGTGATCACAGCTCAGCTCCTCTCCTCCCTCTGCTCTCCACCCACACACCTGCGCCCCAGGGAGCCTGTGCCTTCCCCTGTCTCCCCACAGCTGGCTGAAAACCTTGCTCCATGGATTAAGACACAAAGGTGCTAAGCAAATTAAATTTCTCAGTCTGTCTCAACCATTTCTTTTGATGAGAGACTTCGGAGGACAAAAGCTCTGGTACGTTTGTTGTTTATTTTTCATGTGGTGCAGCACAATTTGGGCATCTTGCATCCGAAAGCTGTTTGCATCCGAAAAAAAAGGAGATGTGAGGCTGAAGCGAAGTTGCAAGGTTGGTTGTTGGATCCTGTCCTCCTTCCTCCCTTCCTTGCTCCCCACCAAGTGCAAGGAGCAGAGGAGATACTCCAGTAGTAGAAAATGGTGTGGATTTGTATGGTACCTTGGCCTGAACATACAGAGGGGCCGGAACTGCCCTGGCCCTGTGTGTGTATTCCTTGTCCCTACTGTCACTTGCATTAAAGACAGATGATTTTCACATCATTCCTGCCCTGGCAACGTTAATCTGATGTGGCTTTCACAGCTTTAGTTGCAAATCCAATTGCTTGATGGATGGGAATGTTTACCCACCCCAAATCTCAACTTTCCTGCCTTCCCCGCCTCCTAGCTAGTGTCAGCCAAGTCAGCAAGATCTCTGTCTATAAAATATACCAAGCAAGCTGCAACTTTGCAGTCTTACTGAGATTTATGGGCAGGCTTAAATGATAGAGGATTCTTTTCTTTTTTTTTTCCCCCATTTTTGTCCTTTTAGGCTTTTATAAACAAACGTTTTCCATGAGTAGCTTTGTTTTCCTGAGGTCCATGTCAAGCCAGCTCAGCTGATGCAAAGACCTTGCCTGTCTTTCACAGCCGCTTTAATTATAATGAGGATTGTGGGAAACTGAGGGTGAATTTCAGTTTTTGAAGCATGGAATAAAACTCTTGCAAATGATTTGCAAGACTTTTACCTCTCTTTTTTTGTCAACATGAGAGACAACTGGAATATTGGAGAATATTGAGACAGGTGTGGTGACTCCAAGTGTGAGACAAAACTTTGACAAAAAATTGACAAAATAAGCAGCCATATCTTGATCAGTTTTGGCTGGAATAGGACTGTAGAGAGTTGAGTGTTTCTTCTTTTACCATTGACTTCCTTGTGTGACTGTAGCAAATACTTCTTTCTGTGACTTGTCCCTTTCTTCAACAACTACAGTGACTTGGTGGCATGCCCCCCTATGCTATCTGACCATTAACCATAAACCATTTGCTTTTCATTACATTAGTATCCTCTTTATAATCTCTGTCTGTACCCCTCTCTGACTTTCCTTGAAAGGACAATGTCAAGATAAAAATCAAATATTTACTCTTGCATGTATAGACAAATCCTTTCTGTGTTACTTATAATGCTTCAGATTATGAAATCGGACATGATTTCAATCCTTTAATTGACCTGTCATCATTTAGGCTATTTACTTTAGTTCTTGTGGTGCTCCCAGCTTGAGCATTGAAGTTGGAAGGAGGATGGACGACGAGAGATTTTGTTCATAAGTTAGGTGCCTTTAGTCCTTTCATGGAAATAGAAACCTTTGTATCAGGTGATAGCACTGAAAGGAACAACCTGACACCATCAGGTGCCCGCTGTGAGTAAGCATGATATAGAAACACCTACCTAAAAATGTTATCTTGTTTCTCTGGTCTCTCATTAAATAACTACAAAGCATAATTTAAGAAAATTTTTCATTTAATTACTATCCTTGCAAACCTTGCTGGTAAGGTTTCGTATTGACCCTTGATGTCACTGTACTGTGAGAGAAATGTTGTCTGGTAGGAAGAACGGGAGCCGTGTGCCCTGAAAGCTTTGTATGTGGTAGCAGTAAAGTCAATTGGAAGACCTCTGTTGATTTCAGTGTTGTCTTTCTAGCTTTATGCTGATCTATGTTACTGGGTAATTCTGCTAATCCAAAGGATGCCAGGATGTTACCAGGAACTGAGTCCCTCTGTGATAGATACTGCAAGGCCTTCCGTTTTCAGTCATCACTCAAGGATGGCCTTAAATTGATCTGTTTCAAAAGTGTGATATGGAAACTACCATTTTTCTACCTTCTGAAAACCTAGTTCTAGTAAACATACCCGAGCCCCTTTGAGAGATCTTGGCTCAGTTTTTACACCAAATCCTTTCTACTTCTCTTGAAACTTACTCTCTCTTGCTGAAACTTTTTGGGGAGAGACTGAGAAGAGCACAGTAAAGAGAAAAATAGAACCCGTCATCCTTTCCAAAGGCTTGGGAGGTGAAAAGCACTTTTCTATGAAACAAAACCAGCAAGTTTCAGCAGGCATGTTGGTATGGGGCCCAAGGTGCTTGGTGACTATATATACCATTTATATCACTATCTGCAGATTGTGCAATTGAGTGATGAGCATTAACAAACTCAAGCCTTCTGGAAGATCCACAAAAAACACTCTTGGGATGCTGCAGTCTTTTCCTTTCCTTCAGGCCAGACATTGCTGCTTGTTATAATGGACAGGTGGCTACATTTGCAGAGCTCATGTATGACAGCCATTGCTGTGGTCAGCATAAGGACTGGCTATTGCCACCCTGAGCTGACACAGTCTGATCTGGAAGACCAGGAATCCAGCTAAGGGTGCATTTCACTTGCATCAGGCAGAGATGAGATGCTTATAGCTTGCTCCAGTGGACTATAGGAGAAATTCAGATAACAACTAGTCCTGACCTGGAGCTACATCGCTTGCATTCTTCTGTCATCGTACACATAGGGCTTAAGCACAGCTAAAAGCTTAATCACAATATATTTCATTTCCAGTGGTTACTGTTAAAATGATTGTTTTTACCTTCTGCCTAATGACCATTGATAGGTATACTGTGCTTTGCACATGACAAGCCGTAAGTAATGACTGTCATTTCAATTGCTTGTAATGGATATTGTGAAGATTTTAGTATGTTCCCTTTTCTTTCTAGTGTTTTTTTCAAAGGCAGTAGGGTGACAAAATTCGTATGTGACCATCGCTTCCCATGACAGTAAATCACTGAGGGAGCCTTGATTACAATCCAGCCCTTCAAATTTGTTGCCTGGTTCTCTAGCCAGCTGACAGACAGAGGTGTATTAGCTGCTAGCATGAGATCAGATGGTGCAGGTATTACCTGTACCTTTGCTTCTGCTTTGGTTGATGGCCTTGAGTCCATGAGTTCATCTGTTCCTGTATCTCAGTGTTGGAGAATAAAACCTGCCATCTGCATGTTTCATTATAGCCTGCTTATATCATAGTGACCAAACACCTGAAGGCATTTAGAAGTCTTGCTGCTGCAGCTTCAGTGGTGGGAAACTGAGAAGCTTTTGAGGGAAGTTGTCTTCATTTGGCTGATCTTTTTAACCAGTTTTTCACACATCAGGTCTTACCCAACCAGATTCTGAGACTGCCTCCTTGGCCATTTGGGTACAAAGTTGGTATGTCAAAAGAGGAGCATTGCAAAGGAGTGGCTCGCAGTTAAAAGGAAAAAAAGTGTCTTTTTTCAAATGGTTTTCTGATATGGAAAGCATAATTTTGTTTCACTATGGATGTGCAGGGAGGATAAAGATAAGGAAGATGATTGAAAGGGAGAGAAAACAGAGTTAAAAATTGCAATCAGTATATAATGGGCACGGCCAGCTGAAGAGTTAAGTGACAGAGTCTTATTCACTCATATGAATTAATAATTGATTCAGTAACAAATCACTAATGTTGCAGTAGTCATGGTGAATAAGATAATAAATGTGTCCTGTCCAGGGAATGCAATGTTGTTAGAATTCAGCTGAAATTATTCATAAATGTGCTACTTTTCCTCATCTCCAACTACTGCTAGTTTAGCTTTTCTTTTTAATCTTCCTAAGCTGTCACATTAGATGGTGGAGCTAGTCACATTCTATATACTGTGGAATATTAAGGGGAACTGTGGAGACATTATGTCAAATTTCAATAGATAATAGACACAAATTGAGAAACAAAGTACCTCCGTCCCTTTTTGCACTCTTCGTCTAGCTTAATTAATATATAAAATAGAAACCTAAAGGCTATTTAATAGCATTCACATGTGACCCCTGCAGATTTTCTGCCCCCTCCCTCTCTCCCTGCTTGCACATGAGGCCTCAGAGCTGGGTGGGATATGGAAGGAGGTTCCTGGACTTCTGTAGCCTTTTGATAAGATGTGTAGGCTCTTGTCTGAAGAGGCTCCGCAGTGTGTAGTACCTGGCCTGCAGAGAGGATTCACAGCCCCTGCACACCATTCTGAAAGGCCGCCATAAGTCCTTATGTATGTAAACCACACATCACCAGGGCACCTGGGTGATGGTGGACAGCAAGTGAGGGCTTGTGGTGGTATCTCGGACATCAGAAAAAAGGTGTTAGGGATAGAGAAATCACTCAGCGAGCCATAAAAGAGAAGGTGAGGCAGACAAAGCAAGTCTGCAAAAGATGAAAAGTACTTAAGAGTGTCATAACTTAGATGACATGAACAACAACATTTTTCTAGCTTATCAGGGAAAGTGTCACCAAGAACTAACACCTGTGAAAGGAAGCCAGGCAAAAATGATAAGTAAGGTATGCTTTTTTTGTAATCAGTGAGTGTAATTGAACTTTGTCATAACTTCAAATTGGTGAATTTTTCATTGCTTCAAGTTTTCAAATCAAGATTTGGATGCCTTCCTAGAAAAGATGCTTTAGCCAAGAGCAAGGTGTTCAGTAAGTGAGTGGAAATTGTGGTGTGATGTCAAGGAGGCGAGACAGAGAAATTTGGCCTTAAACTCTTTGAACAGAGTCTCTGAATACATCTGGAAAATGACAACAGTGTGAAACAAAACCCATCAGTGTCAAAATGAAAAACGCTGGGGAAATTGTCAAAGTAGTCAAAGATTGCAATGAAGGAAGATAGGAAAGGCAGTGCAGGACTGAAGGCTAATGGTAAGGAGTCCAAAAGAAAGGATAGGAGGATAATTTGCAGGACAATGGAATGATAAACTGTAGAGCATAGGAGATCTCATGTTAAAACTAGGAAAACCTGAGGAACTCACATGCCTACAATGTCTAGAACTTAGTTTGAATTGCAGTGGACATCTTTGAACAGCAATGTAGGTCGGGAAGTCTTCACTCCTGTTTTGTCCAGGTTTTTGGTACACAGACAAGCATGTCCCTCCAAACCAGGCAGATGAATAGGGCTGAGCTACAGACCAGAGGCATAACCAGAGGACACAGTACTCTAGGAATACTGTGCTGAGAAACTGAAGGGACCACAGGAGAAACAATTGAGCTCTTTGGAAACTGATTTCATCTCTTCCCTGCTAGTCAGGCATACTTTGCTCACCTGTTAGCAATGCCATCCAAAGATCTCAAAGCTTGTTGCAGATTTCTCTTTCCATGCTTCACCCAAAAATGACTAGTCTTGATTTTCACCTCCTGCTGAGAAGTAGTTTGCACAAGGAGCCTTTTGCTACCGTGCAGCAGCACAGCAACCCATCTCCATCTGGAGATGCAGCAGCCAGAGAGGGTTTATCTGTGCAGCGTATGATTTCCCAAGCTGGATGCCAGCCAAGATGACGTTGTCAGATTGCTTGATTTAAAAAAAACCACTGCCATGGGGTCCACAGTGATCACACAATAAGAGGACCTCCCACCTTAGCCTCCCCTTCCCTGGCTCCCTGGGTGCTAGCAGGGAACACTGAAGCCCAGCAGAATGAGCATCACTCCTCCTGTAATCACAGAGGACATGCTGTCTCTGTCTCCTCCCTGGGTTACCTAACTGGCATGGTGGAAGAAGCAAGGGAGCTGTATGTGCCTCTCTGACTGGGAATGACAAGGCGTAGGGGGCTGGGGTTGGCGCCACATGTCAAGTCACATGCAGCATGACTGTCTTCACGTCCTCCTCCAAAAGGCTCTGTGTTTACTCACGCTCTTCAGCACACTGCTTCCTTCTACAAACAAAACACATCTCGCTGGGATGCTCAGGGCCTGGGGACCAGTGTTCACATGTGTGTGTGTATGTGCCTGTGGATGAGTGTGCATGTATGTATGTGTACAGGCTGCATTAGACAGGGCTCTTCTCCCTCCCTCATTGTTTTAGTATAACATTATGGATATGCTCTGTTGCTGAGGCTATGAGGTCCCTTTAAGTGAAGCCTGAGCTCTTTTCCACGCAGCAAGAGGGACAAATAAAGTGAGGATGAAGCTGGAGGGAAGTGGAGAGGACCAGAGTCCTTGGCTGGCTATTTGCCCTATCCGCTCATTCCCTCTTTCTCCTGCTGCCCAGCCCTCCCCCTTCCTCCATACACATACACTCCTTTTATTCTCAGTAAGTTATTAAAAATGTAGACATCACTGGCTCCCAGGGTCAATATGTTGTTTTTAAATTTAAACATGAATTTCCATTTCATTGAGCCTTCAGGCCTAATGAGATGTGCTTTGACAGGAGCAGCTAGCTGGAAAAGGCATGATTGAGGGGCGAGCCAATAATATTAACTCACAGCAGAGTGTGCACACACAGCGTTGGAGCCATGAGCCTTGATTCGCTACTATCCAGGGCTCCGGCTACAGCAGGCAAGGATTTCTGCTGCAGGCCCTGCAGTGAAATGTCAAATGCATTTAACCATCTGTGAGCTCCGCTTGCTCGGGCTGGCCCAAGTTGGACAGACTGAATGGAGTTTCTTTCAGCTGGGATGACAGACAGGGCCAGGAGGGCTCTGGAAGTTGGGCTTGTCAGTTTAGAGGGCATCAGATAAAACAAAGGGAAGAGCATAAAGCTGTGGACAAGGCACTGGATGGAACTTGGAAGATGTAGGCTTCCACTGACTTACTGCATAACCTGGGAAGATGGCTTCATCTTTCAGGGGAGGATCAGGAAGGGGAGGTTTCATAGCCTGGTGTTAGAGGTCCCTGCTTTCCCTGTACGGTAAGTGGAAAGTGAGAAGCTCTCCTAGGGGAAATCTTTCAGCTCAGAAACTTGGTGATCTTTCCTGTGGAGAACCCAATTTGTCCAGCTGAGTTTGTATGAAGTGTGTGTGGGAGCGTCTGTCTGCACTGCACACTGGGAAGAAGCAGTAAACCCAACAGCTTGTCCATAGGGAAGACCCACTCCTTGTTGATTATAGATGGCCCATGCCCCAGTGCTTTCTGAGTGCTGGCAAAGGAGCACAGGACCCTCAGCCTGGCTGTGGCACCAGACAAGTCTGTAAATGACATTTGCCCATGTTTCTCATAGAAGGCTCATTTAAGAATATTCGTTACAGAGGGTACCCCTTACACCACTGTTCTACTGTTCCTAAGCTGTGTAAGACCATAGATCAGCTGTAGCAGAGCTAAAGGCAAGCTCGAGAAAATGGTGAGCGCCCATGTGACATAAGTGAGGTAGGTCTGATGTTCTCCAGCTTCCTACCAGAAAAAGTATCAATTAGAACGTGTTAGAAGAGGACCTCAAAAAGGAAGCAGAGAACTATTCATAAGCTGTGTCCAAATAAGTATTAGTAAAAATGTTCTATTTAAGCTGTATTTGGGAGTAACTAGGTATTTGACCTAGCTAGTTTTTATGAAAAGATTTTTTTTTTCCCTGAAAATAGTGATTTAACATTGATAAATTAAAAGGGAGAGGTGGAGAGGCAAATCAAGTTCTGGCAAAAAAATTATTTTGATTTTCAATGAAAAATTGATGTTTCCCATAGACTGAATGCAATTAAAATGCTGCTTTTTCAACCTTTCTTTTTCTTTATCTGAGTATAAAGGAAAATCCATTTCCCTTCCAGACCTAATCCAGACCCCTGGTGACTAAAAGTCACTCACAAGGTCTCTCTCAGGTGTGATTTGTAGGGCTTCCTGTGTTTTGTTGCTCCAGAATTAAAACCAAGAAGAGTCATTCTCATGGTAGTTTAGTGGGTTTGCTCCTGCTGAAATCCACAATGGCAGATGCTGATCTCTGTGTGTGTGTTTATAAAATATGAAGAAGAAATGCAGCATGATATTAAATGAAAAGTAAATCAGAGTGATAATTAATAATAAAGGCTGCTGAATATTCTGAATCTTTGAAAAGCGTTGCTTTTTCCCCCCCTGGATCCAGTGAGCACTCACTCGTGTGAATAACATTACATGCATGAGTAATCCCTTTGAACTCAATGAAACCCAAGTTAAGTATGTAGAGGAGGCCCATGCAGGATTGGGACCAGGAGCTTTAGCACTGAGTCAAGGGAAGCTGTAGTATTTATGTTTGTACTGTTGCTTAATTGTAAAGTAGATGTAAATAGTAAGTCTTCCCTGTTCTAGTCTGTCTGGGCTTGGGTAGAAGAGATACCCTCCTGGTACCTAAATCCTTCTGGACTTGTGAATTTCTGGCCTTTAATATGTGATATTTAGCTTTCAGAAAGCAAATAACAACCATTGTACACTTTTGTTACACCTTTCTCCTGAGATTCTTCCAAAGCACTTTTGATAACATTAACTGTTGAGACCTGATAACTCCTCTGTTGAGGATAGGCTTTCAGATTTGCTGTTTCTCCTCTCCCCCTCTCTGATTCTGTATATATTTTTCACCTGCCTGATGATATTTGGACCTTCCATAAAGCTTCGCCTCCTAGAAACATGTTTATATAAGATGCTGAGTTTCCATTTCACATCTTTTCTAGAAAAAAATTTCTAACCTGTTCAGTCTTAAAATTAAGGAAAAAAAAATTTATAAAAATCTTATGTTTTTTTGAGGGAAGCAATTCAGTATGTCTCAATGTTTGTTTTTGAGAGTACCGGGTGCTCAATTCTTATTTTATAGACAACTGGGTAGATAAAGGGGCAGCCTAATTTAGAATATTGTGCCAAATATCACATAAATCATCAGTGTTAGAAGCAAAAATAAGAAAACAGGGGTACCAAATCCCTTGCTTTATGTCCTGGCTGACACTTGTAGTAGGAGAGACATGAACTGCAGCAGCAGAGATGGTGTGAGGATTTGCTGCCTTAACATATAGAACGTTTTCCATAAGCTGAGTTTCATGAGTCAGCATTTTGGAGGGCAATAACTTACAGTAATAAACAGGGAAAGAACACCAAGTTTGTGTGGGTAAATTTGGTTCTAAATTGAGTGATGTACTTCGTGGTAATCAGGTACAGTTGTGATTTGAACACTTTAAAGCCTGTGAAATATGTTCCCTGTTGGATGATTCCAGCTTGCTTTTTTTTCCTATCTTTTTTTTCAGGTTGTGTGGTTTGGTTTTTTTTTTTTCTTTTCCCCCTTCCCCTTTCCTCTAGGTTTAGCTGTCTTTAAGGACAGATACCTCAGTGGGGTATTCTGTGTTGCCACTACAGAGAAAGGGCAGAGCAAAATGGAGAGGAAGACTACAAATTTCCCTGTTTTTATGAGTTACAGAGGGAAGCTGTTGTGGCCTCTTTATGGAGGCTGTAGGGGGGGGAAAGGGGGAAAATGATAAACCAGATTCAGAAACAGCAGTTCCATGTAAATTTTTTCCCATCCCCATGTCTTTTTGCTCAGTGGAGTCTTGGAGCAGATTCAGGCTTTTCATGTTCACAGAGAATTGGAAGCTTAGATCTCTGACCTTTTTAAAATCCATTTTGAGTCTCATCTTTCAGAGATTTAAACAAAAGATTTTGACCTAAAGGGCGATTGTTTTACACTTTCTGATAGAGGGGATAAGAAAGACTGAGAGGAAGGAGGGCAGAAACAAAGATTGTCTGAAATGGGACCTGCTGCTTCTGGTGGTAATTTTGCAAGTGGGAGAGATGTGTACAGGATGCAAGCTGCTGGTTTAAGCCTGTAGCAGGAAATGAGGCAAGAAGATTTGGGGTACAGACAGAATCACTGTTGAGAAAATACTGCTTTCCTTACGATAGTTAAGCTCAGTGTTAGCAGAAAAGGATTCTCCTGACTCATCATTGCCACCCTAATCAACTGGTTTTATTGCTCTTATATTTAGACCCTGAAGAAATGTCTCACATAGCAGAACCTCAAAGAGGGACAAGTTGTGTGATCCTACCATTGGGCATGGTGTGAGCTGAGACCACGCAGTATCTGAGCTTGAAATCTTCATTCTTGATGGTGATTTTCTTTTCTCGCAGTCTTTTCAAATGGAACACTAGTAGCATCTATGAAAAAGATCCCCCACCCCCCACCCCAAGCCTTCTTTACTTTCCTTCTCTCTCATTTTTCTTTCAAATATGTCTGTTTCTGTTTGGAGCAGATTTTGTGTTGCTTTTTGGCAAACAGACAGGATTAAATTCTTCACACCCCTTCTTTTCCCTACTGACCCACCCAAATATCGACCCACTCAAAGAATTAAAAATGGAAATACACTGATAGGGAATCCTCTGTAGCTGGGAACATTGGAAGGCAATGTGTCCTTTCCCTGCCCACTCTAGATGGACCTGCATGGTAAGGAAATGTGCTATCATTGGAGTTTCATCTTTCCTCCTCAGTGGGAAACGCCAGTGGGTGTGGAGAGAGGTATGCATCTGACACACCAGATGCATAAGGGGGAGGAAAGATTTGCTCCCTAGCGAGGCCATGTGTGAGGGGCTCACCCCAGACTGCAGAAAAGGCTAGAGCTCCGCTCCCTCCCGTTCTCACTTGCCTGGCTGCAGTAGCCTGTAACACGTGTGAGCGTATTCAGTAAATGCTCAGGATGGCTCCAATTGGAGTTGTCTGGTGAGAGGAGTGGAGTGAGGCAAACCTTCTTTTTGCTTGGATTTAAACAATGTTTTTGGTCTTTTTTCCACAGAAAACAAGGCTTATTCAGTCACACAGCCAACCCACATCTCTTTGTTCACCTGCTTCCACATTACCCCTGTTTCTGTCTACACTCCCCCATGGTATTTTTGAACCTATCGATTGGTTTCAACCACATTTAAAAAACCCCAAAGGTTTTGATTGCAATTCCACCAGGTCTGCAAAAATTGGCAGAGGAAAGGGACACAAGTGCATTTCCCTGCTGAGAAGGTGGTGGGCAGAGTTCAGCCAGGGCAGCAGCTGCCCAATCTGCACCCAATCTGTACCAGCCGATGCAACTGGCATGCACAGTTTGCTACAGAGCTCACAGTCTTTTCGACATTGTAGAATTTATGGAACAGTCTGGATTACTGAGATGGGAGAGCATAGAAGGCCAAAGACACAAATCTGTAGCAAGCTAACTTCATTAGTTTGGCTTCATACTTTGAGAAAGCAATCATTACTTCCAACACTTTCACAGTATATGAAAGATATGCCACTTAGCTAAGAAAAATGCCAAGTGCCTGAAAAATACCAGTACCATTGAAAGACTCAGGATATGTACAGTCAGTCCTGAGTGCATTGAGGCAAACAGAGGAAAAGTTAGCTGGGCTCCAGCAAAGCAGCCGCTTTGGGATAGTTTGGAGTAAAAACATTAAGATCTAAATATAGGGCAGAAGTTGCTCTATTGAAGAGAAGAAATCTTCCCCAAGCCATAATCAAAATGTGGAAGTAATTGTTACAGGACATTGTGAAGACCAAAAAGTATTCCTGGAGTGGGAGGTTTAAATAAATAAATAAATAAAAGTACTAGGCAAATTGGTATTAGGCAAATTTCCAGAGAAGAAATCTGTGGTGACTCTTAGATACGATTACCGACATAACCTATTTCTGAGAAATTTCCATAATTGCTGATATCCAGAGGATAAGAGTCTCTGGCGAGGAGGGATTGACTTGTGCTCTTTCTTATCCTTCATCCATAAACATCTCCTGATTACTGTCTGAAATAGGTGCTGGGCTTTAGGAATAATTAGTAGGGTCTAGCACTGCTGTTTTCATTATTTCATCCTCATTTGTTGAATATTGAGTGCTACTGAGGCAAGGAGAGAAGCTTGAACCAGAATTCACTAGAAAGGTGCAATGGACAGATTGACAAAGCTGCCGTGGGTTGAGAAACTTGCAGCAGTTTATGATGACCTTTAAAAATGGGCATTGGAACCTTGAATTCAAGGGGGAAGCCATTAACCCTTTTGCTGAGATTAAAAATAATGTCATAGGGTATTTTGAAGTTTGCAAAAATTTTCCTTCTGGTGACATACTTTCCTTTGGGTCTGATCTGAAAAGCTTTGCGTTCTCCCCGGGGCTTAGCTTCAAATAACAGAGAAGAGTGCAGGGAAAGAAGCTGCTTTCACACTTCATAAAAGCAGGACAACTTTCCACTAGGGAGCCAGCAAGTAGGGTCCCTGCAGGACCTGCAAAGGTGTGTTTAAAACAAAAGTGAAGCAGGTTAACAGACAACTGCAGTGATTAGATCCAAGGGGCCAAGTGCTTCTTGTGTATAATAACCTGGTTATTGCAATAATGACATCAGCAGAGTTTTGCTGATTTAGTCTGTCTGTGGTTCCACCCAGTCTTTCCTTTGTGAAAGCAAGAAAAACTTGGTAATAAGGCATTCTTACTTCATAAAATATTTCAGTACTGGAGACCTACATGAAAATCTCAAAGTATTTGGAAAATATGGAGGTTTTTTTCTTAAGAAAGGCAAAAATATGTACCTTGATGAGAACAGTAGCAGATTTCTTTACAGTTTGATGGTAATTGTAGTCTTAAATGTACTGAGGCTGCTAAAATCTGGGGGAGAGAGGGGAAATTGTTGCTTCCCTAATGTGTGAGTGGGGAAACTGAGACAAGGGAGGTTGAAAGACACCCTGGAAGATGTATATGGTGAACTTCTGAGCCTACCTTTAAAAAAAAAAAAAAAAAAAAGAAAAAAAGAAAAAAAAAACCCTTTTACTTTTAGAGTCTCCTCTGTAAGTATTGTGGCTAAATATATTTTTCTTTCCAAATTCAAGATGAAATTGTTTTGGTAAGAACTCAATGAGAGTGAATTAACACTTACTGCACACACTGATGAGGAATACCACATAACTGCTCAGTGGTACCCTGAGAGACTTTTCATCACTCAAAGGAAAAGTCCCACCCATTGCATCACCGCTGTGCAGGATGGTGGTCATGGCTCCATGTGCACTTTGAACTGGTGCCTCCCTTGAAACCCAGTGGTCCCAGCCCACAGCTTTTCCAGGTACCATTTGTTATTAGGATGGCTTTTGTTCCTGAGGTGCAGCATACTTCATCTTACCCTTCAGAACACAGTGCTGATGTGAAAAGTGCAGATATTGCCTGGACAAGATGAAGAAAGGATAGTAAACCCTGTTCCAGCAGCATGGATTGTATGACCCAATATGAACAGTTTTTCCTTCTTTCTAGGATAAATAGATATACCTGCTATGGGGGTCTGTGTTGGTCAGAAGTCTGATAAGAAAAATAGGGACTGGCTCATCTCTTGTTCTGAGCAACTTGCTTGACTGCAATGAGCATAGTGTTCTCTGTGGTTTCAACATCCAGAGCACAAAATGTGCACTCTGCCCTTGCAGGCAGGAGCAGGAGACATTATTTCCCCCATTAAGGTTCTGGAGTCTGGATGACTGCTTTATCCCCAGGATGGCCGACCAGTCAGTGGGATTTCTTTTCTTCCACAGCTGCCCATGAACGTGGTGGGGAGAAAGGAGAGACCAGCAGAGATTAAACTTCTTCCAACTCCCTGTCCTTTCCTTGCGTTTCCCAGATACAAACAAGGCACCTCAATGTAGCTGCTGAGACATGTACTGTGGGACAGTGAGGGGCCCAGGCACAGAGGCAGCAGCCCAGAGCTCCCCCAGAACATGTCAGAGGAGCCACAACTTCCCTTGTGCCATCTTAGATTCAAACACAGCTTGTCCATGTCGAGTGGGACATTTCAGCAAGGCTGTGGTTCTGGGGCTAAGAGGATTTTGGCTACAGTACGTTTTCTGGGGTTAAAGGGAAAAACAGACCAGCAGTGTGGGGCGCTGGAGTTTGAAACAGGAGCTTATCATGAACGCAGAATGAAAGCAGATGACAGTTACTTTTATCTATTTGTCTTCATTTCTGTGGATTCCCCCTTCACCCACACCCACCCTCCTCCCATCCCTTTCTTTTGGGTGAATAGCAGTTTTTGAACAATCTGCTAGTAGTTGCCAGCTCAGCTCCTTTGCTTTTGAGCCGTATTTATCACTCGTTTCCTGATTTCTTACAAAAGACCTGCTGCCTTTGAGTTTTACAGAGGGGTCTCTTTTCTGCAAGAAAAGGGGGAAGAAACACAAGGAAGCTGTTTGCTCAAAATCTGGAAAAGGAAGGAGCTTCCCCTCACCTTGTTGGTCTCACTGACCTTTTTCCCAGCTCTCACGCAAATTGAAATCAATTTTTTCTGTCTGTCTATCCCTTCTTGCTCTATATATCAGCTTTACATCACAGATAATCATTATTGAGAAAATCCTAGTACAGTGCACTAGTTGGAAGGGATCTTGAAAGAGTGCCTGTTCAGCTGCAAGGCAGGACCAGACGTATCTAATTGATGGATAATTAGAATCCAGCAGTCTATGAGTGGATCCATCAGAAGATTTGGATTTCTAAACTGCTGCTGCTGAGCTATCCTTAAGAAGGACTGGTTTCAGCTACAGCAGCTGCCACCTCAGGAATGCCTTGCCCAGACCCACAGTCTGTCTGGCTCAGGCTAATAGATGTTAACCCAATTGCTCTGGGTTTTATTTCCAAATCAAGCCACGTTTGTTTTTGACAGTTGGCCTCCCTCGAGAGGAGCGGGCACTGCCCATTAGTGGAGTGAGCCCTGGGACTCAAGAAAGCACAGCGCACAGTGGGCTTCTCTGCTGGCTGTTGTAATATAGAGGCTTTTATCCTCCCTGACACAAATGCTGGAGCAGCAGTTACCAAAAGAGGCATTTTGGGACTGCAGCTAAGGAAGGCATCAGTGGAAATGTGTGGGAACTCCTGATCTAAAGAGTAGCATGAACTGTGGGTGTAAGCCCACAATGACACCCTCGGAGAGAACAGAAATATGCAGACCCTGAAGTGACCTGGCCTTCCCTATCAGTGGGAAATTTAACCCAGCTCAAGAAATAAACCATCCCTTGTGTTGTGGTATGTGTTTCTGAATGCATGTGAACCCCTATGTTTGGGTCATTTGGGCCAACAAGGAAGAGAGAGGCAAAGAAACACAGGTCTTTCATTTTCATTTCACCTGACCCTGTCTTATATATATGATATATGTCTTATATATGTGATATATATATGATTGGGATGATGACTCCCAAATTTTCTATGGAGGGAAGATCTGGCTTTTTAGATGCAGAAGAGCTGAGGCCCAAAGAAGATAAATGACTTAATATTATCCCACAGTGACTGAGAAGAAAAGAAAGAACCCAGGTGTCCTGACTTTTCCCAACTTTTCACACTTTTCACTCTGTTCTCTCCATTTCTGCAAACTGGTTGTGCACTTTAGTGCATGGGAACTGCCACGCTTTATACCCACTGAATCCAGCTTTTAAATTTGGGTCTGACTGGTAGACCTTCCTCTTGAGTCCCTGGAATTTACAGCCCCTCCTCTCCACATTTAATTGTGTTTGTAAATAACCAGTATATCTTTTGGTAGAAAAATAAAAGTGCAAAGGATCTGTTACAGGATAGATTTGCAAACTAAATCTTTCCACTGCAAATAAGGGATACAGGGGAGGAGTCTCCTTCGGTGTTTTATTTCTTCCACAATTAAAAAGCTTTCATACTGCTGTAAATAAAATTCCAGTAACCATAGTCAGCTGCCACCATGCGGAAATCACTGATTTTGAGGCTGACCAAAACTGTCCTTTTGCACACCTCTGCCATTTATTGGCACTGAGCTGAAACAGAGTTTGAGTGGGGGGGTGAGGCGGGAGGAGGAGTAGCAGATGGCTGCCTGTGCAGCACCCAGCACAGAGATTTTGTGATTCAAAGGGAAGATTTTGAGGACGTCGCAATGGTAAAAACACACAATTATATGTTGGGTGGTAGGTCATTACTGTGCTGACTGCATTTGTGCTTTAAGAAGCCAGAGAAAAGCCACTATATCCCAGTAGCTAAGAAAGGATTTGCACGCCTGGCTGGGGATCTCAGTGCTTTATCTGCTCTAGTGAACCAAGCCTCCAGCTCCCTAAAATGCAGAGAAATGCAGTCACTCAGGACCTTTTCCTTTGCAGCTGAGTTGCATGGTCCTGGACCTAAAGGAAATTTAAATGGAGAAGGGAAGAGCCTAGGTGTGGTTGTTCCCCAAGATAGCATGCTCATTAGCTCCTATTCCTAACACTGGATCGCCTTTTGTTGATTGAGTCAGATGTTGATGAAAATACGTTCTCAGTTACATCAGTGTTTTCAGCTTTGATTATTAACACAGAAAACACTTTTTGCCAGCCACTTTTTTGTGGCTGAAAACAGAAAAAAGTAACAGGGGAGAAAAAAAATATCTATGACTGCTATTAAGCTAGGACATCTTTATTTTCACATGAAGTTTCAGAGCATCATTTTCTGTCAGCTGAATATCATGATGGGGGAACCAGCTTCTAGGGTACCTGCCCCATGGGCTATGAAAGGACCTTTGCACAATGTCAGTAGCAACGTTTGAGATACAGATAGTGGAAAGTGTCTCGTCCTATTTTTTTCCATTTCAGCTTCTTCTCACTGGTAAGATGTGGGCAAATTGGAGGGAGTTCAGACAAGAGCCACAAAAATGATGAAGGGCCCATGAAGAGTTGACTTATGAGGACAGATTAAAAGAACAAAATACGTGTAGCTTGGCTAGGGGGTGACTGAGGGGAGAGGGAGGAAGGGAAGGTGATATTTATCTCCATATATTTGCAAGGATGTAAATTCCAAGGCAGGAGATGAACTGCTTATGATGGTACAAAGGGAGATTTACTAGAATTTGGAGTAGGAAATTAAGCAAAGGGAGTTTCAGCTGAATGTCAGGAGAATTTTGTTAAGAGTAAGTTAACAACGATAACTATTTATATAATGTTTTGATAGCGAGAAGGAGCCAATGGTAGCAAGGTGATTCCTGCATCCGTTGTTTTTTTCAGTAATAGGGAAGGATTGCTTTCTACCCTGTCTTGTTACTTGAGAAAAGGCTTAGTGCAGAGGTGGGAAAGTTCTTCCTCCAGTATGAGAGGTAGAGATGGGTAAAAATCCTTGTCTAAGCTTAACTGGCTTTTTACTCTAGCAGTAACTTGACCTTGACCATGTTGCCTGGTCAAGTGTTGTGTAAGCCAATTGCTGGTCATCTATTGCTGACATTTGTAAAGAAAAATAGATTGGTAGAACTTTTTCCTAGTCAACTCAAGCACAAGATGTGGGTGTCTTCTCATGGCAGAGGTTCATATTCAGAATAACCCTGGAGAACTTGCCACTTTGTTGGTAAAGAAATAGAAGCCAGCACCTCTGCTTTCCATCCTGGGATCAATTCACTACACAGCTCTATATTAGTGGTCACTAAACTTAACAGAAATTTTCTCATACAAGCCCAAGAAAAGACACCTTCTTGGTAGGGTGGTGGAAAACCAGTAGTTGAGGACCTGAGGGTCTGAGGTAAGAATACCACTGTTCTGGTGAAAATACCAGAATGTGCTTTACAAGGGACGATCCCATTCAAGTCCGGTAGGAGTAGGATGGGAAGCACTGGTGTCTTCTGTCTCATGTGTCAACTACAGCGACCCTCATCTGATGCCCACCAAAGCCACATTGGAGTCTTTCGCTTGACTTTTTCAAGTAATGGAGAATCCCAAACATATTCTGAACTTAACACCCTCTGTCAGAGAAATATTTCACATGATTCAAAATGAAAGCAGGGTGGGTTTCTCTTTATCTTTTTTTTTTTTTTTTATACACTGTTCAGTGTCTGGGACAAAAAAAATTATTGTCAGATGTGTAAATACAAATTTAATAAGCACTTAAAAAAAATCCCTTCAAATCAATGCAAAATATTCCACCATGCAGTCATTTTGATTAAAAACAAAAAAGGAGGGGAGGAAAAGGTTGCCTGAAATAAGCAAAATTTCAAGCTAATGGGAATCTCATTCATTATTTAATCCACTCCTTATCTGAAATGTACAAAAAATGGAATCTAATATGGCGTATGTATGTTGTTGTCTTAGCGAAAAGACAGGGGCAAAGGCCTGCAATTTCACTTAATATATTAAATCCTACTGCAGGCTTTGAGCCAGATTAATAACTCTAGCGAGCTAGAAAATCCCAATATATATTTTTTCTAGCTCCATGCATGATGCGGCTTGATTCATAAGCAGCTCTACCGCTGGGCTTTATTAAATACAAATAAAATATCTCTTCTATTGCAAAAGCCCACAAGGTGACAGAAAGAGGAGAAGCGACTGTCCTTGCTAGTTAAAATGTATTTTCTTTGGCTTCCTCCTCCTTACCTCAGCCCTCAAGTCCCAGGTCCCTGGAATATTTATACAGACATAACCCTATGCATAGAAACCAGGGGGATAGACTGAAAGGAAAGAATTTGTTCCTGATCACTGGGGCATGCTTATGAAAAAGACCCTGCAGTATTCCTACCCTCAAGTGTACACGACTCAATTTTATGCCCGCTCAGGAGAAGAGTTTCAGCAGCCCAGCACGCTCCCTTACAGGCTGGGCTGGCTGGTTTGTGGCTGATTTAAATGTGCTACCAAACGACTCACTGGCAGCTCTGCCACAAAACCCAGGCTGGTGCTTGCTTTTCCAGGCAACATATGAACTCCAGGTTTGGAAAGAAAGAATAATGTCAGGGAACAAAAAATGACCAGGCTGGTTTAAAAATCATGAGATTGGAACTGCAAAGTGGAAGAGAGAGGCTCTGTATATTTTTAAGATTGTTTTGCAAGCCTTCCCTTGTACAAACAGTGACAGTAAAACAAAGGATTTAGGAGGAAAAAAAATAAAAATCAAAATTACACTGGCAGTGTAGGTCCGGCCTAGAAATTGCAGCACTATTTGGGAAATCAGCCCTATTTCAGGCAACACTGAAACACATACTGTACGTCCAGCTAAGGATGTGCTTAAATGCTGTCCTGAAGAGGAAGAATTTTCTTGTGTACTTACCACCTTTCTCTAAATCCAGGCCTCTGTGTGCACAATATTCAAGGCCAAGTTCTTGGGGTCCATAAAGGAGTAAATTGACAGGACTTCCCAGAGAGTCAAATTATATCCCGTTGCAACCCATTGCTTCAATATCTTATAATGACATTAAAAAAAAAAAACCAACCCATGAATATTCCTTGAGTTTAACAGTGGTAAATCCCTGCATGGGACACCAGCAAAAATCTGGGAACACCAAACTTTTTCACGGAGGTAGATTTACTGAGGTAGATACAGTACAAATATGTAGGAGATGGATTCCACTCTGGAGAGGTTAGGATCAAAGTAGGCAAGTGAAGTAGTGGAAAAGAGTATCTGTTCTGCAGTGGGCAAACAGAGCTGACCTAATGTAAGGCACGGGAGAGGATACCAGTTTAAGTACTTCGGGGGAAAATGATGCCATCTTAAGATTAGATTCAAGCCATCACTTCTATTTCTAAAGCAAATAGAATAATTATAACTTATTTAACTTATTTCTTTAGAGAAAGTGTAGCTTTAAGTGTACTGGAACATGATAAAATAACCTCTCCAATGTAATTTCCCAACTATTTTTTTTTTGTTTTGCTTTTTTTTTTTAAATCATGGATGACTAAAGAAGATTGTTTTGGTTTGTTATGTTTTAATTAAAGGAAGAAGAACAATGGGCATCTGCCAGTGAAATAAGAAAGTACTGAGGTTTATCGCTGCTGTTGTTTTTAGGGGGAAAAATGCATGTAAAGTTATTTTTAAGTCCACATTAGATACTTGATGGAACTTCCACTCACTCCTGGCACAAACCCAAAGATTTCAGTCCTGACTGCGCTGAGCTGATGGAAGCACTGTCCAAAGGGACTGAAAACGAGGGCATGGCAGAGGAAGAGGGACAGTTTTCTCTTCTTGTCTGCAAGGCATGTGTCATGTTTCTAGTTGGGGGCTGCCCGTGAAACTGCTCTGGAGTCACTGCAGCATCCCTGCCATGCTGTGAGAAACAAATAAGATGTGGGCAACCTGAAGGGGTTTGAGGCTGCCACAGGCTACCCCTGTGTCATCTCCATAGTTAGGCCAGTCCTCAGGACTGTTGTTGGTAATTTATTACAGTGTGCATTGCCATGAAAGGGGAAGGTCCTGTATGAAGGTAAAAGACCTGGAGTACTTAGTGCTTACCACATGCAAAATGAAAAGATGGTCCTTGACCTGAACTGCTGAGAGATGTGAACGCCTGAGAGAGGCCACAGCAAACAGATGGAGGGAGAGCAAGGTAATAGAGAGCGGATTATGACTTGGTTGGGAAGTTGCAGTGATAGCACACCAGCTGCCTCGTGGGTGTTGAGTGGTTTGGAAGTGTCACTGCAAAGGTGAGTTTCAAGGAGGGATGGCGAGAAGGACTCTGTAGTAGATGCCTGTGATGTTGGCAGGACTTTCACATCCCTGGTACACAAAGGTCTCTGGACAGTAGAAACAGCTGACATAGCTTTGGGGTTAAGCCAACACTACCATGCTGTTAGGATGTTTATCTAAACCAACCTTTGCAAAAGGCTCTCCCATGCCTACCTCAATATTAAGGATGCAGAGGCATTTGAGGACAGAAGGCATCATTTCTCCTGACCTTCTAGGTATAATAGAGGCCATGGGATTACAGTGATTCCTGCACCAGGCCCCCATCATTTAGGCTGAATCACAGCAGCTCTCTTGGAAAGACATGCAAGGCTAATAAAGAGCTTTCAAGGGGGATGGTGTCCACTTTTATAGGGCCTGTTTCTGGTTGCACAGCATGTGAAATATAGTAAGTATATATTCTTGTATTGTTTTTTGATTGTTAAATGGGTATAAGGGCCTTTCTGAAAAGCTCAGGGTTTTTGAGCACAATCATGTGTACTGCAGAGACAGCAACTGAAGGCTAATTTGAAAAATTCACACTGGACACTGGGCTGAGATGTGCCCTTTAAATGATGGTCAGTGACCCAGGAAGAATTTCCTGAGTGCAGGAGGACCTCAGCGGAATTGTTTCATGTCTGCAAGTGTGTGGCTAAGCAGTTTAAATGGAAATAGTACTGAGGGTAGGTATATTGCTTTCCTTTGGCTTGCATTTAAAGTGCTTATCCTGTGTTTCAAACACTCATGATTTTTCACAAACTTAAGTTCAACAGAAGCTTTTCCAAACTTTAAAAATAAAAAGTCAGTAAAATTCCAAGTCCTTATTTTAATTTATAATTTTCTCCTTTTTGTGCCCCAAATGCCATGTTACGTCTTCCTTTTATAGAGTCTTCTACATTCAAAAGGTCCACAGATGTTAAAGTTGACTGGGAGCTTAAGCAATGAGACTTCAGCTAAAGTGGTAGGATTCGGCAGCTGGGTTTTGTCAGTGTCACAGAGCTGGTTTAGGAGCCCTGAGTGGGACATGAGAACTTAATGAAAAGGAGGAGTCAGGGAGAGGGGTGGCATTTGGTTTCACAAACTCATTAGCTAACTTGTCTAGCTATATGCTAGTGAATGACAGGAAGTATGTTTTCTTTTGGAACAGTTTTGACCACACCAGAGTCCTGATCATGTTTGGACACACTAACTGGAACCAGAAAATAAAAATTAACTATAAATTATAGTTTAAATTTTCGCCAGAAATTATGAAATTAACTGAGCCTGATGTTGTTGTCACCATTCTTCTAAACTTCTCCCATCCATTACGAACCCTTTTCTCTGTTGAGATCATGTCTGTCTAGTTTGTAAGCTCGAGTATACAGTCCAAAACCACACTATTTCAGGCACTGCTAAGAAATTGTGCTAGGAATAGGACAGAAAATTGATTAGTCCGTTTTCTCTGTTCCGACTTAAGAGAGGAGTGAAGCAGTAAATAGCGTTAATGCTGAAAAGTGAATTAGATTTCTAACACTGTTTCTGCTTTAATAGTTTTTTCCATTTGCTAATAGCCCAGATAATAGCAACTGCCCTTCAATAACATGTGTTGTTTTGTTTGTATCTTTCTTCTGACAGCATCTTTTTAAAACAACATGTTACAGCTCATTCATGAAATAGTTATCAATTCTGTGCTTGTTTGTTTCTTCAGGCAAGCTAAGTATGTCCTTGTTAACACTGGCTGTCAGGCATTGTGTACCTGCAGGCTGTGCTTAGCTCCCTCCTTTTAAGGGTCTCTCAGTCAGTCAATTAAAATTGCAGATACAAATTTCAGGTGCTTTGAAACACGGCTTTGAAATCCAAATGCCGATTTCACACTTTGTTAGGAAGCTGAGCTGGACAGAGACCGGTGGTGGCGGCTGCTCTTTCCGTATGCTGGCCGAGCTGTAGGCAGGAGCAGGAGTGTCCCTTGAATGCTGAGGATGCTGAGCCAGAATGGAGTGTGAGCTCTACAAGCAGGATTATTTTGGCATCACCCGTTCCAAAGCTGCTATCATATTCCTCTCATAAATTCCTCCTTAAGCATACTTTCACCCTCCACACTGTTCTTGTCAATTCTAGTTTTCTTATCTCCTCATTGCTGTATCTGAACACTTTCCAATAGTGTCCTAACCAGCTGGGCTATTATGTCACCTGTAGCTAATTTTCTTTATCATTATCTCCCCAGCAGAGTGAGCAAGGATAGTGTTTTGATAGGGTTTCTTTTGTTTCTGCCTTTGCAGTACATGTGCTGTTCCATGTGAGCATTTGAATCAGCAGCTTAAATTGGGAACAAGAATTTGGTGTGTCCAGAATGCTCCTTTGTTCCTGTGTTCTTTCCAAAATACTATATTTGTCTTGAAAATTATGGTTCCTGGTTAAGTTATCCATATGGAGAAAAAGTCTGTTGGTCTTTCAGAGATTGTGAAATACAGTCCATAATGTACAGCATTAGGCCTCTTCTGCATGCCTAGTCCATGCCTTTTAGGTATTCCCCATGTGTCCTTTGATGATTAAGTGACAATCTGTGATTTGGGATTGCCTGGCAAATTTTTTTTCTTTCATTGAACCAGTCTTCCCAACCCACCCCATCAGTCTGTTTTATCCAAGCATTTGAATGCCTAAGTTATTAGCAAACTAGGGCAGAGATATTTACTTTGGGGTGTCTATTCAGTATTTTTCCCAAGTATTTAATCTCAGATTGGTGACTCGAAAGCTCCAGTAATTTGTAATTGCAATTACTGAGTGGTGACAGTTAAATGGTATGTAATAAGAACCTTTTAGCTACATACTGCGTTTTATCCAAGTTTATCACTGACATTTCATTCAAAGAATAAATCTCATAAAGTTTTAGTTTTGTAGATATAGCCAGCTAGACCAGAAATTTTTGCAGAGAAGTGCTACTTGGTTGTTTCTGGCACAGTATCCCTGGCAAAATACATGTTTAATTATACTATGTTCTTTCAATGTTTTTGGGTAGTTCAAAGACCTATGACCTTTTTTTTTTAGCTTCTCTAATTTATTTAAGATAAGTGAATGTTACTTGGAACTGTTACTTATTTGGATCTCAGAATATTCATCTAGCTTTTTTGTTAATTGAAATATCGTAGTTGGAATTCGTACCTTTTAGAAAGGAAACTGATGAAATTGACATGGAATAATTATTTCCTAAGCATGTGCTCAAATCCTTTTGGATAGCCAAATTCCTTGTTCTGCGACAGCGTGGAAAGCCTATACCTAATCCCTGGGTGACAGAACTCACAGTTACCTAGGGGGAAAAGATCCCTTGCGGTGTGTCCCTGGGAAGGACTCCTCTCTCCTTTGTTGTAAGGACAGTTGTGATTGTTTGACATTTTATAAGACTGGCTTTCACTCCCAGTGCACACAATTCTCACTTAACAGATGCTTTGACTTGCTGGTACTTTTATCCTTTTCAGGTCTGTATCTCTTCCTTTGGTTGAACTTTTTCTGAATTGGGAAGCAAATGCTGCTGCTGCAGGGATGCCTGCTTCCCCCATCCCTAAGCAAGCCATCCATTCCAAGTTCTGTAGGGAGGCAAATAGATCTTGGTGAGATGAGCATGGGAAAAAGTTTCTGGAGTGCAAATTTGATAAATTACTGGCGAGCGTATTATTTGTTTTACTTTGATTGTGGCTGGTCCAGACATCACCCTGTTTTTTTCTGAGGTTATTTCCTTGAGAATAAGCAAAACTTAATAGTGTGATGGAGTTGAAGTTTATAGGGAAAGAGGTTAGAACATTCATTAAACTTTTCTGTGTTTATCTCACTCTTCTTGCAAGACAATTTCTTTTAAAGCCAAAGCCAGATACTTGAATGAAAAATGACCCATCTCCTTAGCTCTCCTGTCCACCACATCTCATGAAAATTGACCTCTCCATTAGATCAGCTGATCAGCGGAGCATAACCCAGGTTTAATGGCTGTCAAAGGGAAAACCAATTTAGTTGCAGCTACTTTGAAAGGAATGCATCTGCAGGACTTTGAGCAGACCGATCAGATCTTTTATTTCTGATTGTTGTGATAAGTCTTTGCTAAACTTCAAGTAATGATCTCTCACAGCTGTCCCTTTACTACTGGTTCTTTGTGCTAAAAATAAGTTACTGGGTGTTTCACAGGAGGTGCTGTCAAAGCCTGGACTTATGTGTATGCATGAGGACTATCATGTCACCCTTTTGAGGTACAGATAAGGGATCTATCGTTTCTTCAACCTGCTAAAATTCTTGCATTTCTTTTCAAGTGTCAAAGAGGATTCACCTAGCTTAAATACCACAATTTTCTCAAACTATTGTCTTCTGGATATATAATTCATTTCCATCACAGAGCAAGTTCTAAAGTTAAATAAGATATTTCATGTGCTGTAATTTTTTTTCAGCTAGCTCCACGTGCTTCTGCTTCTGTCTGAAATTCATCTTTGCTCATGGGATCCAGTCTTTACCATAAGAGAGCTGCAGTACTGTATATGTTAGGAGGGTTGGTAGGTCATTTTATTTTTCGGTAGAGCACAGTTAAACACTTAGACATGGATCCAAGAAGAAGGTTTGGGAACCATCAGACTAGTATGATATGGATAGATCAAGCTGATAAGGATTCCATTTTCCTGTGGGGTTTTGATCAGCATTCCTCATGAGTAATTTGAATATACCCTGACCTAGATCTCCATACCACTGTAAGGTTTCAGTGCAAAGTACTTGTTAATTCACATTATTCTCAGTTCGTAAGAGCTCTTAGTTGTTTTTTTCTCCTCTGTTCCTTCTCCTATTGCATCTCTTTCAAATGTCCAGTTGAAATCTGCAACTTCTGTGGCTTTGGGATAGGGTAAAAAAAGATATAAATAAAAAATTATAATTTGGGACCTAGCATAAACATTCCTCATTCATGTTCCAGGGATATTTGTGTCTCTGCAGTGTCTGATCTAGTGGAACTCATTGCCATATGAGTACAGTCAATAATAATAATTTTACAGGCTTTAAACACAGGAAAGAAGAGAAAAATGCATGGAGAAACTAGTAAATAAAAGAAGGAATCATTTTAAACAGAGTAATGCAGATCTTCCAAAAATGCAAAGCTTCCAAATGCATGACTTAAACCAACCTTTTAATGATTAGGCTTTAGGAGGAAAGTTTCCATGGGAACATATTATCTCATCAGTCTCTACTTCAGTGTTCCCTGTGTCCTCAATTGAAACAGCTGGAACTAGCTAATTTATGCCATTTCATTTGTTTTTCATTGTATGAAACTTTTTTCTGCGTGTGTTTCAACTGCAACACCAAAAAGTCAGTCTCTCTTTCTCTCCTCCTACTTCTTTCTTGGCCCAATGAATGTTTCATTATTTATACAAGTGGAGTATCTCCAAGAGAAGAGAGGGAGAGAGAGAGAGAGGGGGAGGCAGTAAAATGGAGAGAAATTGTTTTAGCTTTGCTGGTGTGGAGTTGATCCCAGTCTTGAAATAAATATCAGCCTTTTTGTACTTGATTATTTACCAGTTAGAAAAAAAAAGAAAAAAAAAGAAGAGAAAAATCATGAACCTCTGATAAATAATTCAGGCTACTCCATCTGTGAAAATGTTGGATTTGGCCTAATTTTCCTTATAAACAAAGACCATCATCTGCTCCAGAAAATAAAATCTGCAGAATTTAAGTTCTGAAGGGGCATTTTTTCCCTGCCAAGATCTGACATATTTTTACACACACACACACACAATTAAAAAGCCAAACCAGGAAATTATAACAGAAAATTAGGCAAGCTACCTTTCATTCCTATTTCTGGTAAAATATCAGTTAGTTAGGGCTATGTTGTTGAAGAACAGGGAGACAAGAAAGGAGCTTTGTTGAGCTTTGCCAGGTTTTGCTGTTCATTGTCTAAATCCCTTTGGCAGCAAATCTAAGATACTGGATACTCAACTAGAAAGGAGACTTCATCATTAAGGGTTGTGACGGAGCTTGAAGGACAAGAAATAACTCCACTTTGGTCTTTATTCTGTATTGCCGAGAATGGACATCTCTTTTGGATTTAAAATCTTTATGATTAGTAGTTTTAGCAATTCTACCTTTTCCCTGGGGATTTTGTCTTCAGAACTCTTGAGAGATACCTGGGTGCAAGTAGATATTATTATCTGCAGGTCATCTGATGTTAATGAACTCATAGAGATCAGCTGCAGCCCTGAATAGTTTCTGGGACAGAGGTTCCAGGTAATAAAGGGCTAAGGATTTGGACAGCCTGAGGTTCAGATGAAATGGGACCTCACCATGGGCCCGTCTATGACCATGAAATGGCTAAAGTCTCATCTTCTGTCTTCTCTGTTTGAAGTAAAAGTGGCAGGCTAATGGCATGCAGCTGACTTTTCAAGGTTTTAAGAGTTTATACACTTAATGGTGGTTAAATGCCAGCGAAAAGGCTTGTGGGAAACTGACATGGGCATGGAAGGAAGGTGTACCAGGCTGCAAACCTTGGTGTATATTCTAAGAAACAGTGTTCAGACCTGAATTTATAGGCTTCAAAATGACAGGGAAGTTGCAAGGAAGGGAGTCTTGATCTACAACTTAGCAAACTTCAGCAAGAAAAAATGGTTGAGGGAACTCTGAGAGGCCTTGGGTAGGAAAAGTTGTGTGATGCTAGCAGGCACATCAGACCCATGGCAAATGCTTCTTTGCATTTGGCTTGTTCCTTTCATTTCACAGAGGTTCAGGGGAAAAAAAAAAAAAAGCCAAATTTTATCACAGCTTGTTTGGCAATTATTGTATTCATGTATGCATGAAATTTCTGATGAGAACTTCTCAGGGAGAGTTTGTGGCTGAATTACCATCATTTCTCTCTCCTAAAACTCTAAATATGTTAATGGAGGTTGGTGCACAAAATTGGTTTTAATGTAACTTTAAAATTAGTTCAGTCCAATAGAAATTTTCTGAAAGTGAAGTCCTTCTGAAAAACAAATTTAAAAGCTCAGAATGGCAGTTTTCCACCAGCAGTTAGAGTGGAGAACTCAGCTTTGCAACATCTGAATCAAATCCAGCTGTCTCGACATTTCGGACAGGTGGGATATCTATCTGACTGTCACACATACATGTTTCTACTCAACAGTAAACGTGAAAGATGTAGAGGAACATTTCATCATAAAGTGTTTAGGAAAAAAAAAAAAAGAAGGGCTTAATGTTTCTCTTCTGGATACAACCCAAAAAATAGCCACATTATAAAATGAAATAGATGTGGACTCTTGGAGTATATCCAGCTTGCTGGACACTGCTCACAGGGCTTTGCTGAGCTGTGACATTACTTTGGGAAGAAAAAAAATATCCACATTACCATTTCTGATACGCTTTTGATGCCTTTATGAAGTGGCCTCCTGTCCTAGGGTGGACATAAGCTGTGATGTGCAAAGGTCAAGTAGCATTTCCGAGGCTGCTCTGGTCAGATGGAGTAAAGTGAGTGCTGGAAGGTGTGTGCTTGTCGTGAGGCTCACCCACAGGCACAACGTCAGGGCTGAGGTGGATAAAGTGAAGCCGAGAAGTGGAGAAAGGGAAGGATAAGCAGGATTTTTTGGTGGAGTTCAGCCAGGCCTGCAGTTTTGACAGCTCTCCCTAGCCAGCAAGTTAGCCTCTGCACTCCCCTCCTGCTCTGTGGAGGTACGGTGAGTCCTGTCTGGAGCTGTTGTACCATGAGAGGAAAGTGTTTGTATCATGTGGGTTAGAACAACAAACCTGACCAAATTCCCCAAAGGGAACTACACTTTCTGAGGCTTTCAACACCCTGGTTGGAAGATTTTTATTTTTTTTTTCTTTCTTTCCTTCCAGTGTTTCTCACAATCTGAACAACATTTTAAAGAGCACTGCACAGACTGCAGAGAAAAGAATCACAGAATCATAGAATCATTATGGTTGGAAGAGACCTTTAAAATCATCAGGTCCAATCATTAACCTAGAACTGCCAAGTTACTACTAAACCATGTACTACTAAACCAGCACTACATCTGCACATCGTTTAAATACCTCTGGGGATGGCGACTCAACCGCTTCCCTGAGCAGCCTGTTCAAACACTTGACAATCCTTTCAGTGAAGAAATTTTTCCTAATATCCTATCTAAACCTCGCCTGGTGTGTTTTGAGGTTATTTCCTCTCGTCCTAAGGGGAGAGGCTTTCCTCAGGGTCCCCCTTCCACCAGAGCTGAGCAGCCATGGATGGAGACCTGCCTTTCCCCTTCTCTTGCCAAGCCAGACACAGTCTTGCAGGGAAGAAAGAAGGAAAATGAAACTCACTTTTGGAATCAGGAGAGCGAGATGGGAATAACTCCTCTTTGCAGTTATTTCCAGCCCTAGATTAGCTAATTTCTGAGCTATGACGCTCTGTTAGGCATTGGGGAATCAGGCTGTCCAGCCCCTCACTGCCAGAAAATCAGCTCGTTCGCAAGGATGAACTTATGTTTATTTCATCAACCCCAAAATCCTGGGGAACAGCCCTGTGTGTGTATATGTGTGTGTGCAAGATAGTTATTACAGAACCCATCTTTGACCTCCTCGCTTTCAGCAGAAGGTTATTGTCTTAAATAGCACATCCAGCTCGCAATTCACTTTGATCCTCTGAAACTTCAGCTCAGCCACCTGATATAATTTTCAACCCCCTCTCCAACTCCTTGCAATCCCTCCTCTCCATCCACCTCCCCCCGCCCAAAACATTCAAAGACATTATAGCAGGAACTAATTTTGTCTGGACTATTATTAGATCATGAGATCAGGGCAACATAGAGGTCGTAAAATGTTTCATTCTCTCCAAATGGCCATCGTGCCCCTATCAGGTACCATAACGTTAGGTTTGCTTATTGTGCAGATTGCTTGAGTTGCAAATTGCACATTATCCAGCTTAAACACCTGGCATTTACATTCATTATAACCCTGACACCCCCCCTTTATGGCCTCCCGCGAGGGCCTTCCAATTGGTCAGAAGCGCAAATGAATGTTTTATGATTATGATGAATAATGTGAGGGGCTGTGGAAGGGAAGGAAAAAAAAAAAAAAAGAAAAAAGGAAAAAACAAGAAAGAGATGGAGACAGAGGGAGGACTTTATAGAGCACTTTGACGCTGCAGAGTTTTTTGCCAGAGAAGTGCAGTGATGTCTGTGGCTGGAAAAAGGACTCAGCTCCTTAGGACTCATACTTAGCTGAATGGAGCTAAACTGGAAAAAATAGTTTCCAGGAGCAGAAAAAGATGTGTCCTGGTTGAAAGAAGGGAAGGGTGTTGGAGCCCAGGCACTGTACAAAGTGGAGAGAGGGGTTAGGTTCCTCGTGGTGTTTCTTGTTTCTCAGTGGTTTCAGGCCAATAGCTGCACATCTTTCCATGCCTCAGTTTGGCCATAAGAATACATCAGGAGTGGATTCAGCACCCACTGCTCCTCCTCTTCTGTCCCCTCCAGTCTTTGCACTGAAACTGCCTCTTGCCCCAGCCCGTCCAGATCTCACACTTCTCTTGAGATAAGGGACTTGGAGACTTGCTGGTAACTTGAGGTAGAGCTAGAAGTGGTTTAGGGGTGGGTTACTGTAACATCCAAATCAAGAGCTATTCTTTCAGTGTTTTCTGGCCTCGTTTGATGGCACAGAGAAGGGTCATAGCTTTGAATTAGGAAGCTGCAAACTAAATGTATGAAGCCATTTACCGCACTACTTCCTGGCTCTTTGGCTTTTTATTGGCTCCTTCGTTTCTGCTGTCAGTGGCTGCTGGGCCAACTCTATCTCAAGAAGTCATGCTGTATTTTGAACCTGGGTGTTATATTTTCTATTTTATTTCTCAGCCAAGGCCTAGTTCCACTACCCTAATGCTGTTATGCCTCAAGATTGTTTTTCAAGGGGCACCAGAAGGTGGACAGAGTTTATCTCTTGCTTCTGAGGCCATCTTCAAAGCTGAGGAGCCCAGACTATAATTTTGTTTTCGGGGAAGCTGTAGCTATTTTGCCATTGATTTCAGTGGCACGAGAACTTTGGGCTTATTTCATAGGCTGTGGTCAGACAGAAAAGTTGAAAAGAACAGGCTCTCTCTTATGAGCCTTTCATGGCCTAACAAGAGCCTGAAAATTGCCTCTGGCTTTGCTAGTGCCACATCTCCCCTCAGGAGAAATGCAGAGATCATTCCAGGATGCTCCAAGCAGGCAAGGAGGAGGATGGGCCAGGAGCAGGGGGGGAGTATAAATGAGACTTCACGTCTCCAGAGATTGTTTCCGTGGCTTAAATGATTTTAATTAATAAATAAATAAATTGGATTGAAAGTTGCCCAGGAGAGAGGCTGAGGTTCTGAGATATTTTTAACCCCCCACTCCTCCCTCCTCTGATTTTGTTTTGCTTCATCTCTGAGCGGGATCTGCTGGTTGCTGGGTACTGTTGTGTGTGTCTTGGTCTGGACTAATGAGACTTTGCTGTGATGGAAAGCTCACGTCGAGGGCAGAGATGGGTTTGGCTGTTACTTTCAGGGCTTGTGTGCAACATAGAGTGTCAGCTGGGCAAGGGAGGGTGACTTTAAAGGGCAGTTTTGTTACAGCCTCACAATTTAGAAATAATTAAGTGCCATACTGATAATGAGAGGTTTTAAGCACAGGCTTGGGGGCTGAGCAAAACTGAGCTGGTCGAATGGCAAACTGCTTTGTGTTGCTTTCTTTCATTTTGCCATGGTTCACTTACTTAACAATGTGCACTGAGCTCCGAGAAGCCACCGACCCACAACACTGGGTCCTACCTAAATCCATAAAAAAAAGTGAGTCAGTCTTAGAACAGCCAAGCAGAAAAAACAGGACTATATCCCAAAGACTAGCATGACATTCAGTATGGATAGAAAAGACATTTCTGGGGAGTCATCTGTCTGAACTCTTTAAACCAACATAGCAGAGAGCAATACTTAGGAAGACAATGGGATAAATGTGGTCTATTGTCCCATACCGAGGACATCTATTTGTCAGTAGTCTTGTACTCTACTGGTATGTAATGTAGGAGCTCTGTCTGAAAGCATAAATCTTGCTTGATTGCTATGGAGGATTTATCTTGTGGACAGAACCAGAAGTGAATTTATAAGCCTAGTGGTTGGTCCTCGAAATGAGAAGGTGACTGTATTATCAAGGAAGCCCATGTGGTCCTAGGTGGTTGTCAGCGTATTGCAGCCTTTAAATCTACACATCATTTAATTTTTTAAAAAAGCCTCTTAATTGAAATCAGCCACTGATGAAAATATACTCTTTGCCTACCACAGGCACAATGAGATCAATTCAGCAGTACTCTTGACATAAGAGTTTCTTATGGCAAAGTCCTATAAAACTCAATAGGAATGAAATCATCAGGATTCCGTGCGAACAGCTCTGAGAGGGCATATAGTCTATTTGGTAATGTTTTGATCTCATGGATAGATAGCCATGAATGTTTCAATATATCCGAAAGATTTTTCTAAGATCACACAACTCAATCCTATAGCTGTATATACATCCAAGTTTCCTCTCTCGTGTATCTGTAGATAGCATATCTATTTGTTGTACATAAGACAGCTATGTAAGTGAAAAAGATTAATCCAAGTGAGGAGGGGACCTTGTGTGTTCACCAATGACTTGAAAATTACACTTGTATAATTGAATGTTGCTAGAACTGCTTGACTAAACCAACAGTCTGTTTCTACCTCCAGATAACATTCAGTTTTGGGTCTTACAGAACAAGTCCTAAATTCCACATAAAGGATATTTACAGAATAAACTGAGTTTCTTCTCAGTTTTGTTCCTATGCAGTTGACTTATGCCTAGAAGCATGAGGGTTATTTCCCTAGCATTTCTTATCCGAGACAGTGCAACTGTGAATGTTCTCATTATGCATATAAATGTCTAATCCTATTTGGAATTACGGTAAGGTCTTGGCTTTCATGGAACCTTGTGGCAATTTGTTGCATGGGGTAATTATGCAGTGTAGTTAAAAAATAAATAAAAATCTTTTGTCTGCTTCAAATGCATTCTCCCTTTCAGTTTAGTGAGACTCTCCCTTAAACTGGTAATATATGCATATATATTTTTTTGCAGGAATTTCACAGAAAGCCTGCTGATCAGGATAATGATTTCCTGGAAGAACAAGGAGTGTACTTTCTGATCTCGGGAATTTCTTTATGGGCACCTGTTTCTTCAATTTTGAGCATATGTGTTTGTCTGAATATTGCTACCACATGAAAAAAAAAAAAAAGATGTAGGTACACATTCAGTTTATGTAACATGATTCTGGAGTTGCAGGTTGCCATTTAGAAAAAAAAAGGTTTGAAAGAATATGTAAAAAGGAATGCTGCTGGGCAGCATATCTGGGAACATGATTGGGAACATGATGGATCTTCCATCAGTAGGAGATCTTCACATGAAAACTGGATTGTTTTTTAAGGTTTACTTTATCCTAGACAAAATAGAGGGACCTGATGCAGAAAGTATTGTTTGAGATTCTATGAGAATGTTTTCTATATGAGGTCAGATTAAAAATCACACTGTCTCCTTGTATTCCTAGAGTCTCTGAATCTAGAAGATGTGGTGAATTTTCTGGTTTTTTGTTACTGTTGTTAATTATTTTGTTAGACAAATTTTATATCTGTCTTTTGTTCCAGGTTGGTGGGTTAGTGTTGTCCCACTTGTTATTGGCTTAGAAATTTATTGGTTGGTTTGTTTGGGTCATATTTTAAATAAAAGTGTTGCAGAAGTTGCTGTTCAGAATAAATTCCCTTTGAATTGAGTAGGATGTTATCAAATTTTAAGCGTTCTATAGAAAACGAGTCAATAAACCTGATGCCATAGAATAGAAAATAAAATCTTTTCAGGGGAAGTTTTCACCATTCTTATAGGACATGAGAAGCTGGGTCTGAATCTCTCTTGAGTTTTACTACATGGTGCAAAATATTTAGGGATGGCTGATAGTTTCCTGTTAAATCTAATGATTGAGAAATGAGACAAAGATGGGGACAGTGGAGGGAAGTGGAGGTCTGTTGCCCTTAATGATTTATGCTAGCTGATGTTTTGGCCTAGAGTTCTTAATTATCATTCAAATTTGCAATTTCCTCTTAATTGTTTTATAGAATCGTTAACTTCAGAGCGCCTTTTGCATGGTTTCATATAGGGCATTTATTTGACTCTAATCTTCCTTTTGAAGTTCACTCTTCCTTAGCTGAATTTTTTCCCACTTTATCCAATTTCCCCCTTGGTATCTGCAAGGGGCTAATATTGTGTGAATCTACAGTAACAACACATAGTTGCCACTCATAAAATGATTTTCAAACATGAGAAACAGAGCATTCAATTTCCCTGTCCAGAGCTGCATCCTTAAGTTGGCATTGATAAATCTTCTCTTTATTTAGTGTCACAAAAGCCAAGTCCAGAAAGATTTCCTGATGCTTCTGGATCTCTCCCTTTCTATCTGCATGGTGGCCAGGTCCTTTTCTGCTGTGAACCAAGGAAGGGCTGCACTGCAGATGCTGCTGGCTGGCACAGAGCTTGCAACGTAAACCGGCTCAAGTTGGTGGAGCCATGCCACTTCATGCCATTTCAGAGTCAGCAGGGAATGGTGGACCTTTGATGGGACTTGTACTTTGGACAGGCTCAGCTCTTTTCTCCTAGACTTTCTTGACACCCTTTTAGTTCCTTCTCCCTTCCAAAATAATACCCCAAACTTCCAGAGTGATGGTCCGTCTCACCCCATCCTCCTCCTTCTTCCCCAACTAGATCATGCTGTGAGTCTGCAAAAGTTTAGCAGTAATTAGTGCCGACCTCTAGCTGCTCACTGCTTGCTAGGAATCTGGGTTGTCAGCTCCGCCTGTCAGAGGGCTGTGAGGAAATGAAGCATTCGGAGGCACAGAGAAGTGGGAAGGAGGAGGAGAGATGTCCCCGCGCTACAAAGCACATTGCTATTAAAGTGTCAGTTTTTTGGTTTACTGTTGCAGTTTGTGTGAAGAGTTTATGGATCAGCAGATAACAGTAATTATCACAGAGACTTTTCTGCTAAAGTCTAATCTAACCTTTTATAGTTTTGTACCAGAGGGCCTCCTTCTCTTCACCCCCACTCTCCCCCCTCTTATTTTTAAGAGCTTATTGGGTCATTTTATTATTTTATTTTTATTTTTTATGGCCACTAAATCATCAAAGTTGACATCAGACACCTTCACACAAAAAAAGGATGCATAGATTAATTGAATGAGGGGGTGGATGGTAGGGTTTTATTAATAATACTAATCTAGAGAGTTTATTGTAGCAAAACCCAGGAACAGATTAAGTGTATTAAAGGGAAAGGGGGAGGAAGAGTGAAAAAACTCAGAAATGTTATCCAAGGTGAGATGTTAAAGCACTTGAAAATTTATTGAATCACATTGAGGCCCCACAAATACTAGTCCCAATCCAGAGTCATTCTGTCAAAAGCAATGCCGTTACTCTCATTTGGGAGCAGAATGGGAGGGCTTATCCTGAAAGTGGCAGATTGAAGAGAAATTAAAAATATATCATCACCATGAGTGCTAGAAGAGATTGAAAAAGTGCCACAAGGCAACTTTTTAGCAGTTTGTTTTTTGGTTTTTTTTAAAGGATACTCTTTGGGATGGAAGTATTGTGAACCTCGTTGAGGTGTCTTTTGCTTTTCTTTTGTTGAAATACAATTTTTCAATGAAAATGTTTGAAATGCTTATAAAACATGGTGCGTCATTTCAACAGAGAGACAAAGCCTTTCATTATTTTTATTGCTGCTGCCACTGAGTTTGCTGTGCAAGCATTATAAAGAGGTCCTGATGGGGTTAAACTCTCACTTTATAATACTTTTTTTCTCCCTCTCTCTCCCGACTCCAAGTCCTCCAGAAGGAAAAGAGAAGGGGAAGTAACTCTATAAACTAATAATCCAAGAGATCAGGGACACGTTTTTCTTCCCCCAGCCCTTGTATTTTCCTTCAAAACACAAGAACAGGATTTCATTTTCTTTGTTCACATTTTGATAATATGGTAAAAATCATCCCAAAAAGGTTATTTATGTCTGTCTGTTTGGAGCATATATATGTATGTTTTTGATAGCCTCTTGATTCACAATAGCAGTGTGTCAGTTTGCAGAGGTCATGCCAATAATCAGAGCCCCAGTACAGTAAGTGCTGTGCAGACATCTAGGATGAGCTGGGAACTGCTCTAAAGAGCTTCCAAATTCAATGGGGAATGCTGGAAAATCTAATTTCTAGGAGGAAAGCTGAGGCATAATGAACGAGATATCTGATCCTTACAGCATGAATGGCACTGACCATCCTAAAGGTGGCCAGTGCACAGCATGGTTGTAGCTACTTGGAAGCTCTTTAGATGTCAGAGTAAAGGACAGCTCAGTTGTGCCAATTCTTTGAGATCCTTGAGTCTCTGAACTTTTGGAAATCCTAGTCAGTGTCATTTCTGATCACATTTCTAAACAGGCAGTTGATGATCCTAAGGATGAATGGGGTAGGAGTTGGAGTAGTATCTTTTGAATGTAGGATTTTAAGCTCTTCTAGTCATGTGTAAGCTTTCTTGCCATGATGATGCCAACGTAGCCTGGGGCTGGAGGCAATTCCTTGCTATTTCAGTGGGGAAAACGAGATATCACCCAATATGACCTGCACAGTTATTGTCCCTGTGTAAGCAGAAGCTATTGTTAATGAATCGTTCAGAGGAAACTAAGAGTGCAAGGGAGCTTGGTGTGACAGTGAAGAAGTCTTTGTCAGCTAACGCTTTCCACATGCAACAGAAATAAATAAATCTCTTCGTCATCCCCATCCACCAGCACAAATGCTGGAATTGAGATTGGTTAGTAAAGAAGCTAAAGCCAAACCAAGTGTTATTAAGACATCTGTGTGTCTAATGAAAAGTTACTAGGCAGGAGAGAGGCACAAATCATTATGAATCAATTTAATCTCAGCCAAAAATATGCAGTGCAATTCATACCAGAGTTTGAGTTAAATGTGGACATTTTAAATATAGTGGAGTGTCAGGGCTGTCTCCTCACTGGGCTAGCCTTTAAAGAGTTACGGTATTTCATCTGCCAGTCCAAGAAACATTCATAGCAGAGGAACCATGCAGTCTATAGCTCTATATATTCACATTTACCATGGATGACTGAGGCAGTGGTGAGATACATAAATTATTTTTTTTGTCATCTCCTGAATCTGTATTTCTGCTAGTGATGGAGGACATGGTTGGGCAAGCTCCTATCTCTGTTGTGCCATGTATTTGAATCACAGATGACTTAATTTGGCATTGTACCATTCTAAATCAAGTTCTAAGAGCTTTATGGAATCATAGAATACTTAGAGTTGGAAGGGACCTTAAAGACCATCTAGTCCCAACCCCCCTGCCATGGGCAGGGACACTTCCCACTAGATCAGGTTGCTCAAAGCCCCATCCAGCATGGTCTTGAACTCTTCCAGGGATGGGGCATCCACAACTTCTCTGGGCAAC
>JAOXNO010000020.1:9135317-9156646 GCA_028565335.1 Limnodromus scolopaceus
TTTACATGGACAGGGTTATTAAGCATTGGAATGGGCTGCCCAGGGAAGTGGTTGAGTCACCATCCCTAGAGATATTTAAGATGGGTAGATGTAGTGCTTTATGGTTTAGTGATGGTTTTTGTCTGTGTTAGGTTGATGGTTGGACTAGATGATCTTTAAGGTCCCTTCCAACCTAGGTGATTCTATGATCCTATGATTCTTTTCTGGGGGAAGAACCCTGAGATGATACTTCAGCAGTCCTCTTTCCCTTCAGCTCACGTCGTGTTTTCATTCTCACCTCTTCCAGTGTTTCTCCAATTATGACAGATTTTTGGGAAGATATAAAAACTTCCTCTGCAAATCTCCCGCTTCCCTTCCTCCTTTTCAGCATGGGATTCTGCTGTCTCTGGCTTCATATAGAGATCGGTGAACAAAACATCAACATGCTAATCTCAGAGCCTTGAACCATTTTTCTTACTGTTGCTAAAGAACACAGCCCCATTGGCTGTGCCCTGAAGCTCTTACAGCAAGGAACTGAATTCTGATATCCTCTTTCCCCCTCTTGCCCTTTTTTTCCCTGCCTTATTTTATAATTATATTTATTTGAAATTGAATTTTAAAGGTTCAGTCCCTAAAGGCAGTGAGATGTAATTTCTGGTGGATATTAAAACTGTATAAAACTGCTCATATATCCCCCCATGAAGAACAGCTGGTACTCAGAGAGGAGGAGAGAGAAAGAGACTGACTCTAACCTTCTTGCCAGATATGCAAAAAAACAATAATAATAAATAAAAAATTATTCTTTTCCCTTGAAAAAAATAAAGCTGATGTTATGTGAAGCATAAATGTTTGCTGTGTAGATTATAAACAGGTATTCAACCATATAATTTAAAGTAGTGCCATTGATTTCAGTGTCGTGACACTGCCTTGTGCTGGCAAAAGGTCTGGCATGGGACAACTCGATCTGTTACCATCGGAGCTTGCAGGTTAAGGGACAGCCATGAAAACTGAGGCCTCACTGTATTTAGTATAGTGGAATGAAAGACCACATTTCTATCCAAGGTCCAGATTCTGATGCCTGTATTTCTAATGCATTTTCTTTCTCAAAGAATTACTGAAACAAAAGGATGCAGATAAATCGGCATTGTGTTAACCTGCATGGATGTGACAATAAAGCCTGAGGATTTATATAGAGCCACAGAGACAAAATAGACAAGAACATGAAAGACTGGGTACTATTTGCAGGTGGAGAAGTAGGACACAGATAGATGAGTGGTGGTATTTACTCAATCTACCTTTAGGTCCATGCAGTGTGGGCTTCCACTTCTCAGCTCCCTTCATATTTAATGGAGAGGTAGGAAAGACAAGATAATGCATTTTAGGGTATGTCTCATGTTGTCCTTGAGCAGATATCTGTGTTTAGTTGGGTGAGTTGCACTCTAGACTGGTGGAGCTCTTGGTCTAATCTCCAATGGCTGTGAAGAGAGACATGAATGAAACTTGCACAAGCTGTACACTCTTACTGCTGACAGTTAATTACATTGCCTAATACAGTCAGTGTTTCAGTAGCAGAAAAAAGAAAGGAGCTCAGGTGTCCTGAATTTGAGTCTTGTGTTTACTCTTCACCCACTTCAACAATGGGCACAATATTTTTTCTGACTTGGAGCAGTGGATATTACATTTATCCTATACAGATGCATAGCTTTGGCTTTTTTCCCCATTTCTGTTGCTTTCCACCTAAATTAATAAGGTTTAATTTGCAGGCAGGCACCGAGAAAGCAATATAAAAGCAACAGTGGCCTCAGCAGCCAGGTAGCCCATTAGTGTAAGGGCTGAAACATCTCCGTCGGTCCTACTGGGCCAGGGGGCTGTGAACGTGACTTGGAAAGGACGGATTCCTAGAGGGCTATGCAGAGGGCTGCTCACCTGATCAATAATTCATTAGGTACAATTTGTAAATAACTGAGTGGAAAATATCCTTTCTTTTCTTGTAATCACTCCAACTAATCTGCTGATCCAGAGAGCAGACAGCTTGCCAGGGAAAGTTATCTCACATTCCTCATGTGTAGGAGGAAGAGGTCAAATTTCTTTTTCAAGTCTCACCTCACAGACTGGGCAGATTTTGGTCCAGGAGGTATTGCCTGAGCCACTCATTTATCTCCAGCCACAACCTGATCTCCTTGACAAACTGCTCCCAAATCACTATCCTAAGTATAGTGCATCTTTGTTTATATCTCAGCTCTGAACTCTTGTATAGAGCCCTGTAGATACAACATATTCAACCCAATACAACCTTAAGTGAGGTATAAGCAGGTGAAAAATTCAAATATGGGGAAGGAATAGTCTGTTTAGTGTAGTGGGTGAGGTTGTGCTCTGCCACCAACCCACTGTGTGGCCATGGTCACCTCTCTTAGCCCCTACTTCAACTTTCTCTTCCCTCATCTATTCAGCTACATGTTCTTAGGCAGCACAGCTCAGCTATCACTACTGGCATGATACTGAAAACACAATCAGCCCCATATTACCCAGAAATAGTATGAATCCCTTCCTCCTCCGCATATGTATGCATTTCCTGCTTAAAATGTCAATATTCTGCAGAAATCCATCTGTTTTCAGACTAGTCTTGTAGGATTTCGTTACTGTAGGACAAAAGAGGGGGGAGCAGGGGGAAAGAACCTTTCAACTTACCAGCCAAGAAGCTCTTGAAGGAAGATAGAGAAGGGGATTTTGTAGCTCAGTATTGAAGAAGAATGCTCAGCATTTGGTCATTAAGGTCATAGTCCCAATTTGGACCAGAGGAGAGCACTAGGATCTTTTGGGGAGGATGTCTTTCCTGACATTTGTGTCGTTACTTTTTGCCACAAAAGCTCTACAATAGAGCACAACCCAGTTTTTTAATCACATCAGTACTTCTGGCCTCCCAGTGTTACTTCTTGCCCTGCTTTATAAGGAGGGATATGATTTAAATTTGTATGTGGTCGTGTCTCTCTAACCTGACATGACCATAAACAGCAGCATGTGACATCCTTCATGCCTTCCAAGTCCCCTGGGAGAGCTGGTTTCCTCCTTCATCACTGAAGTCAGACTAGGAGATGCAAAGCAGTGTGAAATCTCATATCTCTTCCTCTGCTACCAAACAGTAAGCTTGAACAGCATGTAATGTACTTGTGTTTAAATATCTCTGTGCGTTTCCATAAACACAAGCAAGTGCAGAGTGATACAGATGAGGCACTGTTTGCCCTTTGGATTCTGGTCTCCTGACCTTCTTTTCCATTCCATTGACCTATAAACACATAATATTATTTAATTAGAAATACACAGGGAGAAGACCATTTTCAGCATCAACAATAACACTAACAATATCAACTTGCTTCTTTATTCTCTTTGTTTTCTTGGAGAAGTTAAACTGTAAATTAAGTCTGATGTAGCTTTTCTGAGAATTCTTGCCATGATGCAGATCTCACAGTGACCTAAAGCAGCTCACATTGGTTTGAACTCTGCAGCCCCCGGTAGAAAATGTTTAATTACCTTTATTTTGCCAAAAGCTGATCTGTTTATCCTGCAGTTCTTGGGGGTCTCTTGGACTCCCTCTGGTGGCTAATCTACCACAACGTGAAAGGAAGGGAAAAACCCCCTAAGTTTACTCGGTGCATTACACCTGGGTGCTGTTTGTGCTGCTGGTATGGTTTGCATTAATCTCTCCTACTATTTCCTAGGGCTGTGTCATCTTCTCTCTGCCTAGTGCTTTTCAGCTGAAACTCAGTAAGGGCATGATCAACTCAAGATATTTTAATGTCTGGTTAGTGGAAATAACATACCTAATCCTCAGTTCCTCATGGCATTAAAAAATAAAGAAATAAATGTCAACGTGCACACAAACACCCAGATGTTTGCATCAGTGCCTGGGGAAACCAGCTGGGTATTAAAGCTGTAAGGTGGGATTCCAGGTTAGTCTTGCACTACACAATCTCTCACTGACTGCTGTTGTCCACAGCAAGATACTCTCGTGGCTCTGAGGTTTAAACCCTAAATGAAGAGTGTTATCCAGGTACTCAGAGAAGCTAGGAATTCATCTTGAATAAGGATGCAGACAAATACTTTTTTTTCCCCTGCTTTTATTTTATTTTGCTGAAAGGAACTTTCTGCATGAAACTGAAAAACACTATGTGTTATTTGCAGCACAGCTGTTTTGCTTTGTTTGATATTTTTCCTTCCCAGTTTTCAAGTCAGCTTTTTTTTTTTTTTTTTTTAGTTGTTTGCCTGGTTCATTGTTTTTGTGATTTTTTTTTTCTTCTGGCTGGTTTCAATTGAAACTGGATGCAGTTTTCTGTCAAACCCATCCTGTGTTGTGTGGCTGAGCTCAGACACTGGAGAAACTGGCTTGAACCTGAACTCAAAGCCAGCGTATTCAGAAAAAGATTAAAATATTCTAGTGATAACTTCTTTTCTTCAGATCTATGGATGCCAGTTCAGTCTCATCTGTGATAGGAGACTTTACACTTCTCAGAAACTAGGATAAGTTTTCCTGGCACAGACACAGATGCAACAATAAATCTGTTCACGGTACAGGGGCAGCCAAAGACTCCTTCCATGAGCACAGCAAGCTCTCAAGCTGGCTAGAGTAGCTTCATCTGCACCATGGTGAGGATCAGGGAGCTTCTACTGGTAGCATTGTCCACAGAAATCTGTAGCACAAATCAAGCATTTTCCCTTTGCACTACATGAGTCCCCCGCTCAAATTGAGTCTCAGGGACGGCTTTTATTTAAATGTCTAAGAGGCAGATGTTTAAATCTGAGCTGATTATCTCCACACCTTCTGTGGACAATGGGGGGAGTAAATGGCCTGTCTGTCCTTAAAACAATATGGATTGTCTGAAATGAGATGACTGTCTCAAATTCAGATGGCAAAGGTTTAGATCAGTACAGCAGAGTATCTCAGAGGGGTCCAATGCTTTCATTTAGGAAAAAAGGTACTTTACATCCTTTCAAAAGAATGTAAAAAAAGTTTTACATCCTAAACTTTTTGGTTTTAGGATGAAGTGGAAAGTGTAAAATGCCTTTTTCATGAAATCTGGTCTATATTGGCAGAATTTGTCATTATGTGATCCATCCTTCCTTGACAGTATGAGCTGATAAAATAGCACGTGTTCCTGCAAAACGGTGTGAAGGAAAGGACTTACTCAGAAAGCAGCTTCCTCAATGGTCCACTTAGCAAGTCTGTGACAACACCTTAAGTGCCGAGGAAGGATAGCAATCTGATATAAGTGACTGTCATACTCCACAGGGGATCCTACAGGGGACTTGGGTCTAGGCCCCAGAGTAACTGACCCAGTAACTGGTTCTTGCAGCACCTGGAATCAGCGCTATAAAAGAGGTCAGACTAAGCAGTTAATTGTGTATTTCCTTAAAAGAAATGTTTAGAGGTGTGGCTTTTGCATATCAACATTTATATACAGTTCCATTTGACTTGAGCAATCTCTGAGATGTTTTGTTACATTAGTGCAAAAAAATTGCTTTTTTTTTTTTTTCTTTTCCAAAAGCAGAGAAATGAACACCCTGCAAATGAAGTTCACATATATTTTAAGTGACCCCTTTAGAGATCAAAACTGCACAAAGAACTTCCTGTAAAGTACAGGGAGCTACAGCAATGGCTCAACAGAACTTGTGGTCCAGGAACTGCAGCTTTGTTGCGTTGTTATAGGGAATACTGCTTTCCTCCATTAGCGGAGCTCCTAAAATGTACTTTAAAATGTACTTTGGCCTCACTGTGAGGAAGTCAGTGCTGTTGCACCGACTTATACCATCTAAAGAACCAGTTTACTGGCTGTGCTGAAGACATCTCCTTGTGGGTCTGATCCAAAGCTCCTGAAGACAGAGGGAGTCTCTCCCTTGGCTTCAGTGGGCTTTGCAGCATCAGATCCTCATCACGGTTCAGCTCATGATAAGCAAAGCTGGAACTACCCAGGCAGGATCAGCTCTCACTGAACGTGAACAGGAGCATGGATGGGAGGTTGGGACGAGGGTTGAGTTTTGCGCCCTCAATTACTAACACTGATGATCTGGTGTCCCTTTCTGCTGCCACAGCAAACTCATCAACAGGGTGTCTCCTCTCAGAGGCAATAACCTCCCCCAGGTGAAGAAAAAAATGCTGGAGGGAGGGTGGAGAGGCAAGCCTCATGTTCATAATCCCTAGATGGAGAAATGCCTTCCTGTTTAACACAGAGTGAACAATTAAAGCGTTGGAGTCAGCTGGAAATGCTGCTTGCAGCAGTTCCTGCTCACTGGCCAGTTGGTGGATTACTAATAGCCGGCATGGCATGCTGTGTACCACACACAAGGCTCCCTCCCTCGCAGAGGGAGGGCCAAGGAGGGCCAGGGAACAAACCCAGCTCCCCCAGCCAAAGATCTGCATAACAATCATCTAGAAATATATGGAAATGCCAAAATTGCACATGCAGATGCGATCCCTGGGAGCGGGCCTGGGGAGCGGAGGAAGCCATACAGAGCAGCCACCCTCCCTGCCCCATGGTCGCGGCAGACCTTGCATCTGCTGCCTTCAGAGAGGGAGACGTGAGGGGATTATTCTTCCCCACTTTCATTTGCTTTTTGGTTTCTCTTGAAGGCACTGAAAAAGGTTTGCCTTGATACTCACTGTGGAGGTGCTCCCAGTGGATTTCCCTCATGGCACATGCCAGCTTGTGAGGTGACTTTACATAAGTCCATATTAGCACAACGCAGGGCATCTCTTTGATGATGGGGCTAAATCAAGACTAAGGATCCCGGTCTTTTCCTGTGCAGTTACCAGAAAAAAGATGGGGGGCAGAACACCTCTATTTGCGGAGGCACTGGGTGATGCTTGTCCTGTTTTGCTGAGTGAGTGATACAGAGCACACTTTTTAGTCTGGGAATACCTGACTTAAATTATGCTATGAGAAAGTCAAAATAACAATCAAAATGGTCCATTCTGGCTTGAAACACAACACCCAGAACCCATAGATTGTAGGCATTAGAGGTGTAAGTTCACAGCATACTCTCTGTGCAAGGCTCTTAAGATCGTTCTTTATCAGTACTGTTTCAGGCATGCAATTAATGTGGGATATTTAGGGGCATTTAATTGCTTCTTTGGAAAACGGTTTATATGTATCCTATATACTCCCAGCCAAAGCAGGATTCACCAGCTCCAGCCCAACTTCTCGTCCCCTTGAGAGCCGTCCAGCATCTCAGACAGTTCAGGTAAATGGAAACTACAAGTGTGATTCAGCCCCTGGAGATGGAAGAGTCAGGACCTTCCCAAGGATCCCTGTACACTGGTAAATTGTGGGCACAGGCTTGAGCACTGACAAGTAGGTAACCCTGCTTAAGCAGAGGGGTTGGACAAGGTGACCTCCAGGGGTCCCTTCCAACCTCAACTGTTCTGTGATTATGTGGCAAGGGTCTGTCCATACTATTTTTCTGTTAGCACACTCCCTGCTGTGTTTTGGGCCCAAGTTAATTAGCACTCTGCCACAGCCCCCAGATACAGCCTAGGGGATAGCACAGACTGTATCCCACCCAGTTTTGGGGAGATAGTAGAGACTTTAACCACACATGTGCAAGGCTTTCATGCCTGCAGGGTCAAAAAACAGGCCATGGCCTGCATTAGTTTATTAGCATAGCTATATGGGAGCCCAGAAAAGTACATTTGAACGGTTTCTGCTTGCTCATTTCTTCCTAAACCCAGGAATTCAGATTGCAAAGAGGTACAGGGGCACGGTCTCATGGTCAGGGGCATGAAGTCACAGAATGTGGCTAGTGACTTGCACAGGGGCTGTGTCACCTGGAGGGATGTAGAGAAAATACAGCTCAAGACAGGCAGTTTTTACCATTGTTAAAGCCCATTTCAGCTGATCTGAGGAAAAAGAGATTGTACTGTGGCATACCTTGCAAGGGCAGTGGGAAGCTGGAAATCTCCTGTCTCTGTAAAGGGGACGCTTATCAGATACTTGGATTTCTGCTCCTGAAGGGTGTCTTCATAACTCAGCTCCTCTTCCCTGTACAACTCTGTCACTTTATACATGCAGATAGAAGCCTGTTTATCCACTATATGCCCTTCTCTTCCTCTTTCTGGGGCAAACATATGTACATTTACATGCTCTGCTTTCCTGCATCCTCCTCACAGCCCCTGCCCTCTCTCACACCCACACACTGTAAAAATCTGCCTCAGATCCAGTTAGTAAAAGGTGACTTTTTCCTGCCATCTGGGTGTTCGGTGGCACAGATTCTCTTGGCCTGCCTACACACACTCGCGGGCGCGTTACGCCCTCCTCTTTCCCCTTGCTCCTTCTCTCCCCCTCCCACGAGCTGGCAGCAAAAACAAAAGGGAAATCTTCAAAACCATGGTGTCAGCTGCCTGTGTCAGTGTGGGTTGAGAGGACGGATCACAGCGCACTCATCTCCCAGTAGGCAAAGGGGACTGTATTTCAATAAATTTACATACTATAGAAGACCGTGTAAGAGATTGCTTTGGGGAGCTCTCTGCCGAGTTGCTTTGGGGACGCCGAGCCCTTGACTTGCTCGGGAAGGGTTTGATGCCACCTGCTCTAAAACTTTCATGTTCTCCGTACCCTCTTCATTTCAATACTGATGTCCGTCGTTTGCTTCACAGCACGGTTTGGTTTTCTTGCAGTTTGAATGAAAGGCTGTTGATTAATAGATCTGGAAATGTTGGCTGTGGGCTTACTCTGAGGGAAGAGCAACACTAGCTTTCCTTTGTGTAGCTCCTGTGCACACCTTGCTCCTAGCCTGCTTGGGTCTCGCTTACAAATCGTGACCTGTCTTGAGTGGATCACTAAACCCCTGTGCCTTTTTTTAATCTTTTGCTTCTCTTCTGATTAAATCCAGTAGAAATATTCTTAGGAAAACAATCTGTGAAAAATATAAGGTTTCACTGAAAACAGCATTTATGTGTTCATTTCACTTTTCTTGAACATTATGTATAATTTTTTCCTGTGAAAAGATAATATTGAAACAATTTTTGCAACTGGCTGTTCAGTACAGATTACATCTTTTTGTTCAGAAGAGAACTAGAAATTTTCCTTAGACGTTTCTGCATTTAAGCATTTCTGAATTGCGTATTTCCACAAAACATGAGTTGTTGCTTTTTTTTTTTTTTTTTGGCTTCAAGAAGCTGTAGAAATAATAGAATTTCCTGTGTTTTTTGAATACTTGTACCCCTCATGAAAAGTTGCTTCCTCCAGGAACCTAGATGGATCATTGGCCTAAATCCCAGCCCAGAGCACTGCAAAGCACAGGGGCCACCTTTCAGATGGCTGCTGCTATTATTGCTTATTGGAGGGGGTTGGTGTGGTTCCCAGAACTATTGCAGTCAACATGAACAGGTAGCTCAGAAAGGACCATGACTACACAGTCTGCTGAAGTGTAAAAGTCACCTGTGACCATAAGATAGTCCTTCTCAGCATTGCCATAAGCTCAGGCTAATGTCATGGAAAAGCCATCCTGCCATATTTTTCAAGCAGTTTAAGAGGTCTCTTTAGGTTTTAAACTGGAAGAGGGGAGATTTCGATTAGACATTAGGAAGAATTTCTTTACTGTGAGGGTGGCGAGACACTGGAACAGGTTGCCCAGAAAAGTTGTGGATGCCCCATCCCTGGAAGAGTTTAAGAGCAGGCTGGAGGGGGCTTTGAGCAACCTGGTCTAGTGGGACGTGTCTCTGCCCGTGGAAGGGGGGTTGGAACTAGATGATCTTTATGATTCCTTCCAACCCTAACCATTCTATGATTCTATGGTCTTTTTCACCTTGTGACTTTCTTGGAATTTAGAGCTGGGAGAAGAAGGTTGGATTGAGGACCACAAGGAGAGAGGAGCTAGCCAACAGTTCATACTCCTGATTGTTGACATGAAAGAAGTGGCTTCAAACTCCCTCTTGTTCATGAGCTTTCTGTGTGACAAGTCAATTAGCCTCTTTGTGGCTCCATTTCCAGTCTATACGATGAGGATATAGCACACGCAATCGAACGGTGAAGTAAAAGTGCATAAATGCTGGTGAGATGTGCTGTGGGAAAGGGGATGGATGCATTGCTAAAAGCAGGTAAAACGGGTGAGCGGCAAAGAACCACATTAAAACCCCCTCCAAACGGGGAGGTAATGACCTGCTGCTTCGGCGTTTATGTGGCTCTGGAAGTACATTGTGTGCCCAATCCATGGGAGGGCAAGGCCGGGAGCAGGAGGCTCTGAACCAGGGCATTTTAACACTTCCTGGCAGAGGAACATTCATTTAATGCAGAGAGGGAGCAGCTGAGCAGCTGCATTCAGAGAGAAACACCATAATCTATTACGGGGCTTGGGCCACCATTGATCAATATGGCAAAGTCAATAATAGCTTTTGATTCCAGCATATTAGGCTGACTGTCAGATTCATGTTTATTGGAAGTTTTTACAAATAAGTCAGACATATGACTTGAAGGAAAGAGAATATGAGTCAAAACTCCAGGTAGAAAGATGATTTTTTTTTTTCCTCAGGGTTGTGTTTAAAGAACTGCATAGCTTTTTAAGGAGGAAAAAACCCTTTCCGTATACAGAATGAAATGCAAATACAATCAATTAAAATAAATAAATTTGGGATTTCGGTTAAGGAGAATGAGGATTATCTGAGGGTTAAACTTGTAATGACCAAAGCCTCACAGTACATCTGATCTTTTCCCCCTGAAACTTCCATCTCTATAAATCTGCCAATTCCATTAGTATCTGAAACTCTTCTGGAAAAGAAAGAGATACAAACCCAAAATACTTTGGGCATTCCACATAGCATCAAAGAAATCTTGTAACTTTGACATCAGTTCATTTTAAATTTCCAGAAAACATGAGGACAGTTATGTAAATAATAATCCAATTAAAAAACTAAAATATGTTTTAAAAGAATAAATTTAGAATTCTGTTTAGATCCATCATGTAAGTTTCTATCTCTTTCTTTTAAAACAGTGAAGTTAGAATATTTGGACTGAAATAAATATTGTTAAAATACTAAATATATAAATACTTTAGTATTACAGTTATTATACTGACAGTGGGAAATGGAAGTACCAAGATAAAAATAAAGAACTGCTTGAATTTAATCTCCTCTATCTTTTTTAATCGAGCATGTCCCAAAATACTTCCTCAGAGTTAAGCGACACCGGTACAGAGCCAGTGAATTAAAGAGAAAGGAGAATTAAAAGGCATAAGGAAAGGAAAGAAAAAAGATATAGTAGAAACTAATCAGAGGAGACAAGAAAAAAGAGGGGTTTTGCCTAATGTCAGGACATATAGAATATAGAAACAAGGTCTCCGAATACAGCAGTGGCAAGATTGTTCTGGAAACACACACAAAAGGTCTCTCCTGGAAGAAACTAGAGTGATAAGAGCAAACAGAGGCAAGTGAGATTTGTATGATTGGTAGAGAAATGCACACAGCAGCATTTTGATTTTTAGCTCTTATTTTTTAATAATCAATGGACCTCAGCAAAATGAAATCTCTCCATTAGAAGAGAAAGGCTCTTGAACGAACAAAGAGGTGAGCAGACCTGTTGGAGAATTGGTGAAGGTGTGCGTCAAAGTTCAGCCTCAAAGGAATATGTAAGAAGAGTTACTTGTGTCCTTATCTGAGTCTCCTCTGAGATGTTAGGGCATCCGATGCATTTTAAAATTTGATGGATTTCTGTGGGCCTTATCTTCTTTGTTCTGCTGGCACTTTGCCCTTCTGCTTTCCTTTGATCACTGCTTAGGATCAGTTTTGTGTAACGCTACCAGGGCAGAGTGCATTGGCTGCCTTGCTAGTCGATGACCCAGCGAGAGTGGTAAAAGGACAATTACATGGACAAGAGTTTTTCAAGAGATGCTGGATGAACAGGTTTATCATAATTTTAAATGAGCTTGCAGAAAGCCTTGGAATCTTCCCACTCCAGTTCTGTACCCAGCTTTTCTGCATGTAATCCACTAGGTTCATGCATTTTGGTATGATTTGGTGGGAAAGGACCTTGAATGGCATCCCAGGGAAAAATGACGTGCTCTCCCTATATACCAAAAGTGGTTTTAGCTGAGGACCTAAGCTTTGGAACAACATCATCAAGCTGTCCACTCTTTGTTCATTCTTAGGACAGAGAATGGTTTTCACCAGTACAACTCAGCAATGCCTGACTTTGCTGGTGGATTTTGTAACTTTTTGCATGCAAACCTTCTGAAAGCTTCAATAACAAAAATGTGGGAAGTTTCTAAACTGCTGATTGCAGACATGAGAGTACATCCAGGGGAAAGATCACTCTCTAATTGCCATGGTTTTTATACACTTTCCCCAAACATCTGTTACAGGTCACTGTCAGGAACAGGTTATTTTGTCACAGACTTTTAGTCTGACCCAGGATGACAATTTTTATGTTCTGATTAATAGCATCAATCCAACAACACCCACAGAAGTCCTATAAATCCTCTTACCTTTTCTTCAGCTCTTACCTACCAGAACCACAAGAGTGGAGACACTCCAGAGAAAAATTCTTCTTTCACTTGCAGTGGGTATCTTCAAATCCAACCCTGTCTACTAGGTTTATCATTCATTCTTCTTTAAGCCTAGCCCTACCTATTGTCATTCCCCATCTCCAATCCAGAGAGTTTTGCTGAAAGGGTAGGTGGCTGAATCCAGAGGACCAAGTGAGGACCAAGAGGTTTGTCATTCCATCAACAAAGGAGATGGCTTTGCAAAAGCCAGAGAGGCTTGCAAAGCGTCACAGCACATAGCGCTTTCATTCCCATGTTGTCATCATAGCACTATTCAAGATATGATAATTTCTTCTTCTTTTTTTTTTTTTAAAGAAAACACAGAAAAATATTAATTTTCAGCCTGCCAAACTAAAGACAAGAAAGAGAACACATTCATAACTTTACAATGCTTACAAGGGTACAACACATACTTTCATACTGGAATAAAAGTTAAGTTTACATCTAAGCCTTATTGCTGAATCTCTATCTGGATGTTTTGAAGCACGTGTCTTGTGGGCATAAAACTGTGTTCTGTAAAATTAGTGAGGCAAAGTGTTTCATTGCATACTTGTCTCTTGTGGCTCAAACAAAATTGTTCTCTACATTTTATGGACATGGATGAACTTGAAGCCAAATCCTTCCTGTGTTAGTCTTTCAAAATGATTAACAGGAACAGCCTAGGTTCCACACTGTGCTGTAAAACAAGGCCCAGGCTTCTTTTGTTTTAGTTGCAATTCTTTTCTACCTAATATTTTAGTAGAAAGAAGGAATATGGTTTTCTACATGATGATGGTGAGTTTGATTGGTATATGTTTATATGTCCTTTCTTTTTCCTCCAATTTCTATAACTATCTATATGCAGGATGTATTTTTAGAGCATTTTTCATGTGTTTAGCATGACCAAGTCTCTGTTTAAGGTCTACAACTACTAGTCTACAAGCAAGAATGAGGGAGAGAGAGGCGAGCCCTTCTTTGTGGTAACTAACTCTCTATATAATGAGCCCCTTGAAAATTCTCCTTGCATACTTACTGACACCCCCGCAGTTACTTAAATGGGCATTATTGGTCACTGGGTCCCAAGGTCATCCAACAGAATGGGGTTGTTAAAAATAGGAATGAGGGTTCAAGGCATAGGGTCAAGAGAGATTAATTGAAAAATCTTCTGCAGGCCTGACATCATCTGTGGAATGGCAGTGCCCAGACACCTCCAGCTGCTGTTGGGTTCCTTGCGAATGTAAATGAATGACTTCCTTTGTGGCAGTGGGGTGGTTTCCAGGCTGGGTTGTTGATTTTCTTTATGTTCCATTCCTTTTATATTTTTTTTTCCCACTCCAGTTCATCTTCTTGAGAAATCTTTCTCGCAGTGTCTGTTAGTCTTCCTTTCTGCCTTGTCCCCAGCTGTAACCTTTGAACTTGTTGGACATTTTCAATTAAATGTGTAGTCCTGACCAGCTTTGTGAAACTGGTCTCCCGAGTAGATGAAATGGTGTTTTTTACTACCCCACTTTGTGAAAGGGATGCCTTAGTAGACTGTGGAGAATGCCCACTGTCGCTCACACTTAAAACAAGATTTCACAAGAAGTCAAAGTGCATTGCTTTCCTTGCAGAGAGAATTACTCATATTTGGAGGTGGGTGGGTGTTGCTTTTCTTTATCCTGTGGAAGAAGTAAAAAGGTTTCCCTAGAAGAGTCCATAAATCTACTCCTTGTTTCATCAGCACTAATTCCTATTCTAACCCTGTGAGCTTTAGCAGATCATGGCAAAAACAGGGCTCTCAGGAGTCTCCATAGGTCAGCAAGAGTCCTACAGCTGAGAACTAACTAAAGCCAAAGTGTGAAAAGCCTAGATGCTCTGAGGAGAGTATCTTCTACAGGGGGTCACAATTTGGGATTCACTGGTAAACGTGTGTAATGAATACACATCTGACCTAATTGCCTAGACTCTATGCACAGTCAGTGGAGAGAAATAGGCAATTCCAGAGAGTGATTCTCCTGTCATCTACATTTGAATTAAATGGATCGTGCTCTAGAATTGACTATTTCTCATGGATAGTGAAGGTGACCTAGATGACTATCTCAGATGTAAATGCCAATACTGTAGATGACTAAATCCTACTGATGAATCTACTCCCAGTGTTCCGATGAAGATATGCTGGTACTAAATTGCTTCTGGCTATGCTTTAGAAGAGCCTGAGATCACAGACTCACTTCTCAGGAGAACCCCCATTCCCAAAGTTGTTTTTGTCTGAAGAAACAAGACAAACCAAAGAACATGCCCATTCAAAAGATGTGGCTTCGGTTATGCCTCTCGCCCGGTGTGACATTAAAATTTTGGTACAGAATTAGTAATAGGAATGAAGTATCCTGAATCTTATTCCAGAACCTTGCCCTTAAAAGTAGCTGTTTTCTGTAGTTCAGAACGTGTTATTTTAGGCGTTTGAAGTCCAGAGATGGACAGATTTTAGACCATGATGGCTTTAAGAGGTACTGAATGTATTCCTCCCTCTAGTCAGAAGGGGGCTTTACCGGGACAGAAGTCACACTGCAAATGCCAATATCCCATCTAATTAGGGAATGGTACTGAATCTGCCAGTCCCAACTTTTATCAGTCACCTCCTCCTGCTCCAATGTGCTGTGGAGGATCACTTGTCTCTCTCTCTTTCTTCTTTAAAGGAAAAATATTATTAGGCTTTGAGGGCCTAAAACTGTTGCTGCCTGCACATCGCTAAAAATAATATAAATCAGTGCCAAGGGACCACTTGTATTTTGGCTGCATGAGGAAGTTTAGCAGCAAAAGAAAAAGGGGAAAACTCATCAGTGCATACATCTCAAAAACTAGGATGCTGTGTCTGCAGCCTCTCAGAAAGTTCAGAAAGCCATTAAAAACTTTATTTTTTATTTTCTTTCCTTTCATTTTTTCTCTCTGGTAAATTATTCTGCCTTAACACTCTTCTCATTGACACTTTCCACCAGGCTTGTAATATAGCAAACAGGACCACCTCATTCTGACTGCTCCTCTATAAATAGGTATATGGTAGTTTTAGGAACAGAGATACAGGATTTTAATTCTTCTTTGAACTCTGATTTCACACTCATAGCTTACAATCTTAGATATAGACAGCAGCGGTACACCAGCCAGCAATAGGTACAGGAGGGATAAGTTGTAGTTATTGGCTCATAAAGAGGAATACCAGAGAGGCATGTTGAGGAGTGGTGGAGAGGGAGATGGAAGTCAGCCAGCATCACCAGGACATGAAGAGTTAAACAGAGGTCCATTTGTTTCAAACTTGACCTCTTCAACCTTCTGCATTTTATCCATAGCTGATGCGGTCATTGAAATTCACCTGGAAGAGTTGAAAGGATCTTCCAGGCATCTTCTTTATAGAATCATTTGTAAACACACATTTAAAAATTTCACGCTGTTAATGATTCCCTTGATGAGCTGCTTGCTGAGGCAGCAGAGGATATTTAATGAATTAGAAATATCCTTCTATCCAACTCTATCCTCATCCTCAGGTGGAATTATTGGCATTCAGGATCAAATTTGACCCATGATCAGGGTCTATTACAGCCGACTGTTGGATGAAGTTCTCCACTGCTACCATACCAACTGAATCAATGGAATGAATATATTTAGCATTTACATCTCCATCTAGCCATTAAAGCACAAAGATGCTCTCTCACATGCAAGCTGGAGATGCAGAAACAGTGGTACTGAAAAGCTAAACAATCCCTGAAGGTCAGATAGATAGCCAAAAAATGGAAGGAGCAAGAACAATACTCAGGCCATCCCAACTCCCCACCCTGTGTTGTACCTACAAGACAGACTTACTGACTTGATTTAGAGAGCAAAGCCTTTTGCAGAGCTTCTTAGGGTTGTCTTAACCACATTTCTTGAATATCTTTTCTCATGGCTCCTTGAACATCCCCCCTTTGTCCTTTTTTTATTCAAACACTTAGACTGTAAATCTGTTTAAGTAACATGATAATGACCAACGGAATGGTTATGATGTCACTAAAATGAGCTATATATAACCAACCTAGTGTGTTAGCGGGAGCAGACAAGACAAGGAGATGGGAGAAAAGAGAGGGAGGAGAAGTGCTTGGAGTTAAATACAGATGTTTATTAGCTACCTGCTCAGAGGCACTACTTGAAAGATCGCTGATCTGTTCCCTTGCAGCTCTGCTGCCCCTTCACCTTTTATTGCTGATGTATTAGAAGTCTAATTTTGATAACAGAAGTATTCCTCCTGCCGCACCCCCCACTTTTGGTTTACACTAGAGACCTATACTGTCTGATCTGTTTCACTGACATAGCACAATGGAGATGCTGCTAAGAGATATTAAAGTCAGGTATTATCAGCTCAGTAGCGTAATATTATTTCCATCTCATCCTCAATAGATTGTCTGCGTAGTGACATGCTGCCAAAATGAAATGAATGAATGAACCTGGAGAGGTTCATTGCACACTGAGCACAGGAAATGAAATAAATAAAGGGGAGAAAAATCCAATGTCAAGTAGGAACAGGGACATATAGGATTTGGGAGGATTGCCTTCTCTCTTATGTTGGAGATTGACCTAGTGGTGGCATGGGTTTGCGTTTGTGTCTGGAGGGTCCAGGGCAGGAGTTGAATTTTTTCTTGAGTGGTGGAAGTGGTCCTGTAATGAGTGAATTAATGAGAGAAAAGTAATAACCCTGCTCCTGCTGTAAACCATCACCCAAACGATCCTAATTTGGTTCAAGGGAAACAAAACCATTCCAAACTCTAGACACAACTCTGCAAGCACTACGGGATTGTACCAAATATCCTTCCAAACATTATAGGGGACTACTACCTTATATATATAGGGAGGGTGTGACAGCGTGATGGGATCCCAGAGAGGGGCAGCTGTTGGTGAGGCATGGGCTAATCAGTTTAGCTGAGCAGTGGTTGTGGTAATTTTGCTGTCTCAATCTGCTCACTGGACAAATGGTGTCATACTGCCATGGAAATCCCTAAGTAGCTCAGACTTAATCTAAAATTACAAATCTGGCTTCAAGGGGAAGGAAAACTATGCGATCAGAGTCTGTGTCTCTCCTTTAACCTTTGAAACTTTGAACTGATCTCAGATAAATTAAGCAGTGGGGATAAAAAGGCTCAAATACATTTTGTTCTAACAAATTTTGGAAATGGGTAGAATGGTGGGGAAAAGGTACTATCAGTGCTTTTGTTGAGGGAACAGCTAATTGATCTCATCCTTTATAAGACATCAGAGAATCCAGTCACAAGCAAGCCAATGGCAAACAGGCCTCATTAATTTCACAAAGTCTGAAATTACTTGTCCCTGTTTAGGAACTAGGTTAAAATATTGAGGAAGTAGCTTCCAGCACTCTCTGTCATATCGGTAAACTGAAGTACACTACAGAAAATTAACAGCATTAACAGTCAACATTTTGCTAATGACCAGCACTGCATACAACTGATTTTATGGGCCTCTAGGCAGCACCTCAAGACTGGCTTTGCATATGTACTTGATTATGCATTGTGATGGATTTAGGCTGAAGATTCTCACTTCAAAGCATTTCCAACCTTTCCTCTGCCTGGCCCCCTCTTCATCACTCTCAGTACAACTCCCACAGCCCATTCCAGTAAGAGCTGGTAAGAACCAGAGCCCATTCCAGAACCAGTAAGTTCTCCCTGGTTCAGATTGCTGCACTTAGCCAGAATCAATGCAAGCCAGTCCCATTTACCCCTTGTTTTCACAGTCCAGTCTGTGCACCTGCTGTCCTCAGTTGGAAAAACTCATCTATCTGCAGACCCTGGACTTGCTGGCAGGAGTAACTCATTACAGATGCATCTAGTGGAAACCGCACCCAGAGAGGTGCCAATTGGTGCTTCATCCATTGCCTACAGGTCTTGAACTTCATCAGCCAGGCAGGGAAACCAGCAGAGAAAAGACCCACTTGTCTGATTAAGTCTTCATGAGCTGCTCTTGTAACCCATCCAAAACAAAGTAAGCAAACAACAAAGTGTTCAATTCCACACACACACTTTTGCATCCTGGGTTCCCTTGAGATAATTCAGATTCATGTTTTCATTTTGTCACAGATGTAGAACCAGTGAATATCTCAGACTGCTCCCCAGGTCCCACGAGAAACTGGTCTCTACTTCATTTTCATTTGATTGTTGGGGGCAAAGCAGAGACAAAAGCAAAGCTGCCTGTTCTCTATAGCATGACTATGATGCAAACATCTGAGCTGGTTAGAGGAGCAGTTAGACATAAAATTTTCTTTTGTCTTATAGTGACCTCCTACAGTTGCTTTCAAATTAAGTGTGCTTAGAAAGTAAAATGAGACTCCTTTTAAACAGGACTCTGCAGATAGCTAGAGGATCCATTAGCAGTCGCATATAGGTGTTTGTTCCTCTGCTGGTCAGCTAATTCTCTATTGCTACAGCAGTTCAGAGATGTTTCTGTGATTCGGTTTCTTAGAGCCTAATTTTGACTGCAAAGAAAGAGTCCTACCCAATGACAGATTTTTGTGGATTTAATGTTTTAACTATTATTTAGAATAATGCTATGATCTCTCCTATTTACTGGCCACAGGAGGGAAAGAAAAATCTACCTACATCAGAGAGAATGAATGCAGCCCAGTGGTTTACTGCATTTGTTTAGGTGCCTTTTACCTGCTCTTTTCTTCATTTGTTGAAGAAGGATTTGAATCTGTGCCTTCAGTCTTCCTAAATGAGTCCCCCAATGACAGAGCTTTCATGACTGCACCCCCTTTCCCTACAAATGTTTTGTTATTTATTCAAGATAAAACTCTTCCAACTGTAAGGACTGACAGGTTAAGATACATGGGATGTTAAAGCCTAAGGCAAAAGTTTCTGGTTTGTCTGCTATCGAGGCTTGAACCCAGGGATCTCATGTGAGTACCTTAACTGTCTGTCTATTCAAGGTCTCTCTGACTGCCATTCATTTATTTTGGAATGAATAAAAGCAAACTAGACATCAGACACCAAACAAAAAAATCCCAGAGGATTTAAAAACACAACAATACCTGACTGATTTTAGACATTTGTGTTTTTCTTCTTTACGTTATTGAGGGGGGTAGAAGGAAGAGCTGTTTGCTTTTTAATCAATCCTATTGACCATGACAGAAAATTAAAAACGCTGCTGAATTCTGTAACAACGACATTAAAATACATGCACAGATTTTGCCTTATAAAGTATACACTGACTTTAATAATTTATATCTCTAGAATTGTTTTTAGTTTGTGTTAAACTATTCAGACTCTGAAAGGACTTTTTCTTAAATGAAATGGTTCAAACTCTGTTAAATTTTGTAGATATCTTCCAGAAGGTTAAAGGACAGATTTAAGGGGTTTAAACCTCTTAAGTCTATGGAGACTTGCCAATGGGAGCTATTTTTGTACTACTAGAAGTTGTCCTAGTACTAGAATAATACTCTGTGACTTCATTCATTTTTGTTGCCTGCTGCATTATTGATGCAAGGATGGGAAATAGTAAGAAAGAGTCAAATAAGGATGTATCAATTGGTTTTGGTCTCTTACAGCCTGTCTTTCTGTCTAGGACTTTCAGCAGCAGTCACCTACTTTCAAATGGTTGCAGAGATCTTTTCAAGGACACGCTACCAGTAGATAATTTTTAAAAAACATACTACCACTATTCAGCACTTTCAGTAGACTTTTGGAGTCACAGTACTTCTAGGAAGTCATTGGATAAATTGGATTATGCTTCATCTTGCAGACAAAGCAAATACATATTTTCATGCTGACAAAACCAGATACAATTGGTGATACGCTGGTGCCCAAAGAAGTACTTCTTCCTCCAGAGCGAGAACTCTTCTAGGGCTTGGAAACCTCAGAGGAGATAGTGATTCAAAATACCTTGCCCTTGATCCCAGTAAGGTGAGATGTCCAGATAACTGGCTTGGGAAAATTGAAGATCATTACTTGGGGCCATGCTGTGGAGAGACAGCATGGAAAACAGGAGAGATTCCCACATTTCACAGGGCTTGAAGAATTCAAATTCCGTACAGTTCTGAAAAAAACACCATCAGCAGAGAAACAAATAATAATTTTAAACAAAACAAAAACAAAAAACCAAACCCCCTCAAAAATCACTTCTCCAAAAAGACTTTGTTGACAAGGTGAGTTGGACATTTGTAGGCTGGATGAGGGTGGCTTGAAGAAGAGTCTGCTGCCAGTTGTTGATAATCTGATGGAGTTGATGGGAACATTGGCTGAGCCTCTGCCCTCATTGTGTTCATTAGCATTCACACCATTCACTGGCCACCCCCTTGTACCAAAGACATTTTCTGAGCTTGCTAATTTTCATGAAAGCAAGTGGGGTCACTTTCCACCCTTTTTCCTCATCTAGACAAGGTTCGTCCCCTAGAGAGCTGAGAAGAAAGGCGCTTTCTTGTTGTCATCTGTGCAATTATCAGCTTTGAACACGATGGCAATTTGTTGTTGTTGTTGATTTCCTTTGTTATGCAAATGTACCAGCTCATTCTCTGAGTGCTTTTTTTCCCCCACACAGCATAAAAAGGAATATTACACATTTAATTTCATGTTATCATTTGTTTCCCTCTGAGATTTCCTCCAGCCATTTTTTGGTCTTCTTTAGGCTAGTGGGAGCTAAGCAGTGGCATTTTGAATTCTGACTTTGTCACTTCTATTTACTTTTTAACATAAAGGGGTATTGTCAATAGGTCTTATGTGGCTCCTATAAAACCCATTTAGGAATTTAAATCTCCACTAAAACAGAGAATTTATGCTTCCTTTTATGATTTATGAGTCTAGAAGCCTAAATTCTGCTTTTAATAGTCTACCCATTTA
>JAOXNO010000020.1:9156742-9169035 GCA_028565335.1 Limnodromus scolopaceus
TCTTCTCCAGGCTGAACAACCCCAGCTCTCTCAGCCTGTCCTCATAGGAGAGGTGCTCCATCCCTCTGATCATCCTTCTGGCCCTCCGCTGGACCCGTTCCAACAGGTCCATGTCTTTCCTGTGTTGAGGACTCCAAAGTTGGACACAACTTTGGACACTTCTTCACAAGGAGTCTCTTTTTTTGATTGCATAACCAAACGTCAACTGGTCAAAATCACTCAGGAACTCAAACATTTCTCTGATTGAATTATTCAAAACTTACCAGTCTGGACAGCTGAGGTGGTAGCTGGTTCAAACCAGACTTATTTACTATTTCTCTTCTCACCCATTTTCAGCCAAATTTAATGGTTGTAACATCATTTCTTATTTTTTTAAAAAGCAAAGTGAACAGTAACACGACTAAGACTTGTCTGTAATAATGCTTAGGATAAATGAAAGAAACTCATGGGTACTTAGGTGTTTCCTTTTTTATTTTGATTTGTGACATTTCTTTCCTCTGAATTTTGAGAAAGAATAAGTGGAACAGGAAAAAACTCTTACCTCGTCTGGCCAATTACTGGTAATTTGTACCTATCAGTAACTGCAGATTCATATCTCTTGATTTACATAGTTGGAAGGCTATTTGTTGGATGTCAGTTTAATTTGTCTTCCTTTTGATCTCACTGGAATAAATCTAAAAGTCTTCAGATAAGTGAATGACTCTGGAGTCACACTTTCATAACAAAAAATTAGAATGTGTATGAGACATGCATAAAATAACCCATACCCCTAAATGGTTAAAGTATTAATCCAAATTTTTCTTGCAACCTGACATCTTTTGCTCTGATCCTATCATCATTGCATGCAGAGGCGATCTCACAGATTGTACATCAAAAAATGGGACCCAGAAGTTATCTATTTATTACAGAATACTTTTTGCTGACGAACTCTGTTGCAAATGATTTTATGCCTGATGGGTTTTAAAGGAGTTCTCACAGATCATTATTGAGGTTCTGAGGAACGAATATGAGAGAAGATGCATCAGAACGTGGCCAGTTTAAAAATATCTTTTACTATAAGTATTAGGACTGTCTATTGATGAGCATTGTAGTGTGTATAGCAAGCTTTATCCTCACTATAGATTTAGCAACATGCTATGCTGCAGTTGAAATAGGTTTCTTGGTGCAACTCTGGTGTATTCAGTTGGCATACATAATAGTCTGGTCTGTCTCTTGATCTTAAATATGTAGAGTACAAGCATGTAGCAAGCTATTCCCCCAGGTTCCCTTCAAACTCTCTGGATTTCAGGCCTCTCTGAGAAACTATTCAAAAACTGTACATGGAACTATCATGTGGACAGTCAAGTAGGCTAGTGCCATTTACTGCTAATTGCACCATCCTATTTGTGTTTTATTCTTAGGAGTGAGCAACAAAGTCTATGGGGAAACAAATGTATCAGTTTATTCATGCACTTTAATGCTTCTGTTTAAAGTGGGGATTTTTTCAGTGTCTGCTTGGGAAAAGATGATAGAATTCAGAGTTGTACCTATATCTTCCCATACAGAACTGCCAGTGCTGTGAATGCGGACAACAAGCGTCTTTGAGGTATTCTCACTCCTGGTGCATGAACCAGGTGAAAAGCTTGTACTTTTGGAGAGACAAATGCAAGGCACAGTCTAAATCCTTGAGGGGAACTCATGATCAAGTTGTCTTATAAAAGAGGGCAATGGGAATCCCACCTATAGTTTGGTTAGCACAAGCTCAGAGCAGTTCTTGTTTTCAGTGGATCACTCGACTACAGCTGTGGACAGGCTTCCACCCGAGGCATAGGTGTCTTGGGCCACTCAGCCTTTCATTAGCAGTAACAGATGGCAAAGTCTGTCTGCTTTCTGGATTTAAAAAGGAAGTAGAGTTACTACATACAGCCAAATGGCCTGAATGTGTAATTCTGTCGTCTGCTGAATGTCTTTCACTGGGATCATGCCAAGGATGACTTTCACCCAAGTGCAGTGTCCATTGTCTGCACCCAATTTACTGTGTCCATTGCTCTGCAGACCCAAGCCAGGCCCTTCCCCATACCTGCAATGAAACAAGGATGGGGCTTACTGTCTCCAGGACTCCAATAGGATTAGATGAGGTCAGGATTTTACCCATTCCTCATTCCCAGTGATGTGCTGGTTACCAAAAATAGGTCATAACTGCTACCTTACTTTTAGAAAGAAGATTTTTCTAACAGCATAACCAGGACTTCCCTGGTGAATCCCTGATTTGGCTCTATACACTCACTGTTCCCATTATGAGTGCTATGATAAAATATCTTCACAAAGGACAAGCTATTTCCATAGCATCAGTCAGTATCATTTAGATTCCAGTGCCCTTGCTGATTAGGTTTATAAAAATGACAGCTACGGGTCATCCCAAACTCTTGGATCAGAAGAAGCAGCTGCCTCTGAGAAGAGCCATTTTTTTTCTTAGATTATGTTCAGAGTGATAAACAAAGCCTCTTTTGAAATATTCATGCCACCAGCCCACCTGGGGTATAAAAGAACCAGAAGATAAATAATGAGCTAATGTTTCACAAAATATATCCTCAGTCAGTAGCCAGTATGGATGATACTGATTTCTTACAAAGTCCCAGAAAAATAACTCCCACCTGCCATAGATAAAAAAGTGTTTGCAAGAGCAGGGGATTTGACCCAGTGTCCGAGGAGACAGTTTGTACACTTTTGACCCTGGAGATATCAGATTGTAATACCCATTAAATATTTTCCAGGTAGACCTTAGTTAGTTGTCACACAGCTTTGAGCTGGACAAGTGCAAGTCATCTCTAGGCAGGGTCATGCAGTTGTGCTAGCATGGTACTGAGCTTGGCTTTGTGTCCCTTAATTTTCAGTACAGCTATTTAGCTTGGAGTAGACTCTTGATCAACCATTGCTACGTGCCTTTTGATTCAGAACTGCCATGTTGGCCCTGCCTTAGAGTATAGGCATTGAAATCATGTCTGCTATCAAAGTAGCACATAGATGTAAGAAAATGTAAAAATGCCCATTGAATCAGACCAATTTATCCCAGTGTTCAGTATGCAGCAGAAAAGATACTATTCAGGGAGAGCCATTTTCTACAGACTATTCCTTTTGTGCTCCCATGTGTCATCCTGTTGGTCTCCATTTTACAGACATATTGTCTATGAACATCTTACTAGACGTACTTCCTTATAAACCAGCTGATATTGTCTTTCCACACAACTTCCCATGGTATCAAGTTTCAGAGATTCACCACTTACTGCATAAAGAATCTTTTCTTTTGTCTGTTTTAAACCAACCTACCTCTGCTTTTATTGTTCCTTTACTTATTTTATTGCACAACGTGTTGAACAACATTTCTACCTTCAGCTGATCCAGTAGTTTCACCTTTTGTAAATCTCAGTGATATCTCGTCTCAGATTTCTGAATTGTCCCAATCTTTCAATTTGCCCACAGGAAGAAGATGCTCCATCACCCTGATTATTTTATTTGCCCTTCATTGTGCCTTGTGTAGCTTCAGCATGTCTATCTTGAAGTTTGAAAGCCAGAAAAGTACACAGTGCTCAAGATGTGGCTGTACCACACCTCTTAGGGAAGGGCAAAATTTCATTATCAACACCTTCATGACAGTCCCCAGAATTTCATTGGTTTTTTGAGCTGCCAATGCACATTGAGCCAGAGATTTCAGACACCAGCCAACATGCTGGTGTTTCAGGATTTCTTACCTGAACTATAACTGCCAGTTTGTTCTACATTGTGAATCATCAGTGACGGTTTAGGTATTTTTTTATTAGTTGCATTAGTTTAGTTTTATCCACATCAGAGTTCATTTTACAACCATTTGTACAGCTTTATGAGATCTGTCTGCAGTTCCTTGACAACAGGAAAGCATTTCTACTTTCTAGAGGTGATTATTGTATCTACAAAGTTAGATATTCTTCTGTGTATTTCTTCTCTAGGTCATGGACAAAGACGTTGAATAGAATTGGTTCCAGGACCAATCCCTATTGACTTTTCTCTTGAAAAGCCTCCTCTCTTGAATCTTGCTTGCCTTTTATCCATGTGTTTACTGTCACTCCGATAGAACTCCAGCAAGTTATTGAGGTAGAGTTTCCCTTTGCAGGAACCATGCTGACTATTTCCCAACAGAAAATATGATTCACATACTGTATGATTTTATTGCTTATTACAAACTCTGTCATCTTACCAGGGTTGGAAGCCAGACTCACCAGTCTGTAGTTCCCAAGAAGCTCCCTAGAGTCCTCTACAATCTGAGTGAGGTTGGTCTTTGATTACAAGTTATAGCCTGTTAGTATTGGTTTTGACGGCTCGGTTAGGAATCTCCTCCTATGGACTTTCTTGCACAGTTAGCAGCAGAAGTAGAGCGAGAGACATATGCTTACATTTTGAGAAAACTGACATTTCACTCTTCCTCAACTTTTTTGAATTAATTTTGAGTGAAATAATATACTAGCACTGATTTTATCATTAAATTAGAATGAAACAAATGTAGTTTTGTGCCACGCAAAAGGCATGGGAAGGGGAACACCACAAAAATATGCAAAAAGTCCCCTCTCTTGCTATAGTAGAATGTTGTGCAAGAATTTGCTTCCTTTTTTTTTTTTTTTTTGGCTTTGTAGAATAAGGTTGTAATTCCTTATTCTGTTTCTGCTTTAGAAATAGCATATATAGGACTTTCCAGCTTTTAACAAAAAACTGTTTCTGTAATAAGCAGACGTGAAATATGAATGAGTCTTTTCAATTGATTATAACTACAGGGATGAAGAGCTAGGACAGTCCAGCAAGACCGAGATGTACCAGTCCCTTGCTAAGTATCTCATTTTGCTGATTCAAATGTCTCTGTAGTCAGGGTTGTTTGAACAGAATCAAATTTACTTGTAATGAGCCATATAGTGATTCTCTTGTCTTTTTTTTTTTCCTTTTCTTTTCCTCTTGTCTTCACATTAATTTCCGCAAAAAAGCACATCTGATTTTGTAATGAGCTAAGCAACTGTTTCTCAATTACACCAAATTTTACTGCTCTTCAGTTGAAATTTAAAGGCATGGCAGCTTCAATATTATCAAAGATTCTCCTCACAATAAAATCTTCAGTAATTCTTCACCATTTTCATAAAACTTTCAGTACCAAGTTACTCAAGGAATACTTGAGTAAGGAATATACTTTCTACCAAATTCTTAGACTTGTTTCTAGAATATCATAGACACATGGAGATGAAACCCAAATTGCCAACAATGGTAAGGTCCTGACTGCTGCACACATATAAGTTCTGATTTGTAAGTTTGCTCTTTCTGACGCATCTTATTAAAGTATGTCTTGGAAAGTGTGCTACAGCTAGCAAATGGTGCATATATCCTTGTACTTAACTAGACAGATAGTGGGATATGGGAGGTCCAAGGAGAAGAATGCTGAAATAGGAACTACTAAATTCCAATTGTTTAAAAAAAAAAAAAAAGTATGATATGTGATATGTACTTTTTCTCTTGGTTTTCATGTAACCTGTGTCCTTTCTAAAGCAGCTGTTTTGGGTTTCTCTTTTCTTAGCCCCGCTCTGTCTGTCCATCACTCAGTATGTGCCTTTTCCAGCGAGCTCATTCCAGTTTCTAAATCTCTCTCTGTCCTGCCCTCAACCCCCTGCTGTGATATTTCCATATGTATGAAGGACACAACTTTATTCCTATCGTTTCTCTCTTTCTTGTGCTTTTTGAGAATCTGGACTGGGAACTTTTTTCCTTGCTGAGGGACAAAGAAACCTTTAAAGCACCATGAACTGTTTATATATGAGCCAACAATTTTGTGCTCAAATACTTGAGAAATGTGTACGTAAGAGAAGATGGAAGGAAATCCCATATGGTCATAGACCAGAAGGAAAATGTCATCATATGTGAAAATATGTCAGTATGTCCTTGATTCATGTCAAGGTCAGTAGAGACAACCCACATGATCTAGTTAGATTTCTGTGTATAAGAAGCTATAGAGATTGACTTCCTGGTTCCTGCAGCAGGTGGTCAATCCACACGAAACAGTCTGTACATATAGGAACTGTTTCATCATTGTACTGATGACCATCATTGGTAACAGTCACAGATTACCTTCTTCTCCTCTCTTCAGAATACATCTCTATCTTGAGTAAAATGAGTTTTCTTCTTGAAACCAAAGTGTGAGATGTGTTACTTATAGACAGGGTTGTCTTGCACCTTTGAATTTCCTGTTTTATCTGGAAAGAAACAGTGCCAGCAATCCTGGAACCTTATGCTTATAATTTTTCATAGCCACCCACCTTCAAACCTCACACTTTTCTCCCCTTCTGCTTTTCCTAATATTAAACCTCTCTTTGCTATCATTAAAAAAAAAAAAGAAAGATAAAAACAAAACAAAACAAAACCCCACAACAACAACAACAAAAAAATCAATGTATAAGAACCAGGCATTCCCATTATTGCTAGAAGTATGACGACCTGTTCTCTGACATTCAGGATCAAAGCAATATGCTCTGCGCTGCAGAATCTTCCCAGAGATCGCCAACTATTTATCATCTGTCCAGTGGCAGAAGCACTGGCATGAATCTCCACAGCTGGCTGAATGTGGTGCCGTATTCAGTTATGCTGGGTCTTAAATTTGTTTTCAACACATCTCTATGAATCATGGGCAGCTAGAGAATCAAAAGTTTCTGTTGGAAACACCAAGGCAAAGAAACTGGAGTTTCACATAATTTTTGTTTATTTATTGAAGATTTACATTCAGCAGAAACCCAAGTTCTCTAAATTACAGCTTGAGACATGTTTGGAAATAGTTAACGCTACTTCCCTCATGGCCTTTCCCTTTCTGGGGGACTTGGTGACCAACATCGGTACCTGTTTTGCTCTAGGCAGAAATTAAAATCCTATGAAGCTGCCACAGTAGGAGACATTTGTCAGTGGAAATATGGTACAAGAATACAGCATTTTGCTGTTCTTGGACACATAGCCCTACTCAGCTGTCACGGAAGTAACCAATGCAATGAGGTGAAATTCATATCTCTCAGCATAAGCTGAATAATGAGAAAGCAGATTCCTGTGAATTCTTTACAGGTATTACCTGTCAGAGCTCAGATGGTACTTCCAGTGAAGTTGAGTTCACCTGACTTTTCAGGGCTGAGACACTTTCTAGAATATGACAGGCACTTTCACCATCACAAGGCTGCTTTAGACCCTCCGTGTGGATGTCTGTCAACTCCTTCAGTGGCCATGTGGGCTCAATTTAAGACCTTTGCAGTCATGACAGCATTTATGACCATTTTGACCTTTCTTAAGTTATTCATTTTTACCTTCAGAGTTCCTTTTTTCCAGGTTTGCTGGAGTGGTTGCTCTTTTTCTTCAATTATATTAATGTTGTGCAGTGCATCAATTGCTTGGAGATGAGTCCTTGTATTGTTCTCAATACAAGGACAAGAGTTTGTAGCAAATGCTTCATTGTAGAAATAGATACAAAATTCCAAACTTTGTCCAGAGGAACTGTCATTGTGAGAATTTTCACTTCCCTTACAACTCATGAAGAAGGTGTCTTCTTGATGTGGTTGATGGCTAGAGGAGCTGTGATCTTTGTGTGCATTTTGTCTGCCAAATATATGGAGGGACACAGTCCTTACAGCAGAAAAAAGTGAGTATGGTTTATAAGCAATGCAGTAGGGAAGATGATAGGAAAGTGACAAGAGTGTGGGCCTTTCTTAAGTTCCTGTCTGACTTGTCAAAATATGAGAGAAGAAATGAGATGCATTTGTGGCTGAGCCTTCACTAACATAGGAGGAGAAGATGGTAGCACCTCCAAACTTTTTTAATTGTTTGGATTTTTACAGCTGCAATGGAGACCCAGTTAGGATGAAGTTTCTGAGAAGATTTTCAGCATTTTAAACTCCTCATCAAGCTGAAAGCAATGTGAAAGTAATTCATTCCCTTCGTGATCTGGTGCTTGGATGCAAAGAATAGTCAGGAGAGGCAAAGTTGGTTCCAGAAAATTTAGTGTAATGGAAGGTGAGAGGAGAAGTTGGGAAGCCGGGGCTAGTAAAGGGCCCTCAGAGCAGAGTACGAAAGTGCTTGTTGTGAGTGTGAAGGAAAAGTTTTCACTGATATTCTTTAGCCTAAGACTTTTTTGTCTTCTTTTAACCAACTCTAGATCTTCCTACTGTGCTCTCCTATTTACTGCTTGAAATTTCTCATGGGAAATCACTTCCTTGGTTGCAGTGATGCCATGCCAGCATAGCTGGATAAAAAAGGATGGGAGGCCAGGAAGAATGAAGGCAGTCATTCTCCATCCCCTTCCCTCCCTCACCTCTATATTTCTATAAGTATTTGTTCAGGTCTAGTAATAGTTATGCTAGGACCCACACAGGACCATCTTCTCTGACTTCTCAGACTTCTTTGCCTCATATCCTACTCCTGTGCAAAGCAGAGGGTAAATGATAAAAGGGTAATATAATCAACTTGGATTGGGATATAAGGGATGGGGAGTGGACCCAAACCTTCTGTTAATCTGAGGAAAAGTTGCACCTAGCAAAAGTTTCCGTTTACTTCACAGGCTCCAGCAGGAACCTCCCTAAGTTCAAATCTTAGATCTTCTGAGCAGACCAGACACCTTTCAAGCCTTAAAAGCAATCATCTTCATGTAGCAAAATACTGTGTGGCAACTTAAAACATTCGCATGCACCCTGAGAATGCCCCAATGTTTTCTGACAGCTGACAAACTAAAAAGGACGAGGCTGTCAAATGCAAAGAATGGGTCCCCTCCTTTTGGCTGCTGTCCCTCTGGTCTATTCAATTAGGATTGATCAAGCTGTGTCAAAGGTCCCTCCTCTGTTTCAGTGGTCACCGAGAGCTTTCATGATGACTAATGATAGGCTATCCTTAAAAAGAAAAGGAAAAGAAAAAGAAAGGATAATACAACGGTTTCTTTTTTCTTTTCTTTCTTCTATCCTTATGTTCCAATTAGGCACATTAACTTTATGACCTACTAAATGAAATTCATTTACTTGTCATTGTTCAATGATACATCAGCCCCCTCTGCCTTCCAACATCTGCCCCTCAAACAAAAAACACCACTTACTCAAGCAAAAAAAGATTTAATTGTGTTTTGATGAAAGACTTGATGGAGGAGAAATGTTTTTCTTCCTCCAGAAAATATCTAAACTATTTGAATTCAAATATGGGTGGCAAAGAGAAACTGTGTAGCAATGCTGATAAGAAGGATATACATTTCTTGGGTATCTTGTACAAATTTACACACTGCTGGTCTCTTCCATTTCTGGTACTAGAATTGAGCTAGTAGTAGATGACCAAATCATACTCTCACAGTTCTCAGACCTGTTCAGATCTCTCCTAAAGATGATATTTCCACTTGTTTGGATATATAATACTAACATTCAGGTACCATTTACACTTGAAGGTATATGCCATAATTTTCTTTGGGAGTATGCATCAAATTTTTGGACCATGGCAGCCGTTTCCAGATTGTCTTATGTCAATCCTAAAATTGGGTGTGAGTTGTAACAGATATTTCCAAGATGTCAAATTTTACCAGCACAAGAAAGACAGAATGATCTGTGGCAAACAGTTTAATGAAGATGATGGGATGACACCATGAGCAGAATATAAATTTATGAAGATTAGTATTATTATTGCAATAGCAATATAAAAATCCTATGTATTTCATTATCCTAGAAACTAGAAAAGGACTGCCAAAGGCTTCAAGCAAACATCAGCTACATATAGAATTTAGGCCTCTATCTAGCTATAAATCCTTTATTTATTTTTAAGGGTTAATTTTCTCCTAAAGCTAAAATATATAAAAGAAAGCAATGGGGAGATCTTGAGAGATTTGAAAAGCAAATAAACCCTGTGAGCCAGACTCTGCTAGAATAACACAGGTCCAGGGATTTCCCTTTCAAGATCACAGAGAACATCCTGATTTTCCCAACCAAAACTCCTGTCTAGAATAGATCCCTGGCAATTTCTGCTTGGTCTTAAGAATTAATTATTAGCCTGGGCATCTGAGCGAGTTTCAGTCACAACACACCAGAAGTTAACTAGGAATAAGTCTTACTGCTCTAGAGATGCCTGAGCTAGTGTTTGCATCCTGCCACTTAAATTGTTGCTTGGGATTGGATAAACCAGTAGATTTCTTAGTATGTTTGTGTTTAAATGGTAGTGACAGAAATATTGTGCAATTCAGCTGTTTCATTTCACAGAGGGTTATGACACTTGCTGTTAGGATTTTGTCCCTCCTTTGACCTGAAAGAAGAATCACTCATTTATTGCCAGAAAGTTTTATCTGATTTACCAGTCCTTTTGTAATACTTAATAGCTTTCCAAAAGGACAAAAGGTGATTGACTTCCCATCTTCCAACAAAATTCAGTGGCAACGCCCTCTCTGCCCTTCCTTGGAGCCATGGGAAATATGCTCCTAGATGCAAAAAATCCATGAATGTTAGAAACATAAGTAAAATTAAAATAATGAGTTTGTGCAGTATTCTCATTCTGAAACAACACGACACTCCGTTTATCCTGAATTAAAGGATGCTAAAGCATGACGCAAACACTGCAGCTTTAGTCCTCATAGCCTTGAACCATGAAGTATTACAATTGTTCAGCCCATGAGAAACTGAGGCAGACAACAGACTGAACTAATCCAGGTTCACAGACACTCAGGAAGGGTCCTGATAATTTTGATAATCAAAGGCTACAGGGATCATGTGCAGAGAGGTCCTGGAAAGGTGAGGGGGAGAGACAGATACCTAATTACTTACACAGATCATGACTTAAATCACTTATTATAATTGTTACTAGGCCCCCAGAAGTCATAAGAACCATCATCAGTGAGAATAAGTCATTACTGTGCATAACCAGAGTAAAGACCCTGTCTCACAGATCTTGCAGTCTAAATCACTGGTTCCTGATGTAAAATGTAGCTCCCTGGCATTAAAATGAAGTCGCAGAATCCAAGCTAATGAGATTTTTCTGCCATTATTAACATTGGTTCCTCAAGGAAACAAAACTGCCAGGCCCACCAGCAGGAGCTGAGGAGGTGGTGTTGCAAGGCAAGCAGGTTTTGGGAGCAGCAAGAAGTCAGGGAGTAAGGGAAAGGAGGAGGAGGAGAAGACAGTGGCAGTGAGGTCCAACTTATAAAGAAAAAAGTGGGGAACAACATGTCCAAATGAACAAACAGATGAGGAGTGGGAGGGGAAGCAGAGACAGAGAGGAAGGAATTGAGCGCAATTACATGATCACAAACAATATTTTTGCCACTGAAGAAGTCACCACCGCCCTGGTGAGACACAGCAGCCAGAAAGCCATACTATTATTGCACAGCAGTCTCCAAGTAAAGGTCTGAGCTGAAGGCACGTGCACAACCCAGTGATGGCTCTATACATAATGCACTGACTTGTTAGCTCATGACATATAGACAGTCTTCAGAGGAAGAAAATACCAGGTACTAAAAGACTCTTCGATTCAAGAGAGCAAACACTGCAAGAAACAAAGATCAGAAGTTGAAATTAGACAAATGTTTGTTTTCTTTAAGCAATGGTGAGTACAACTGGCTATTAAAAAATGAGTGGTGTATTTTCTATTATTTTCCTCAAAAAGAGCAGAGGGCTCTTTTGGAAGATAAATTTTAACTTAAAAAGTCATTGTACTGCATAAAGACCTAATGGGAGAAATTCGGTGCCCTGTGCTATGTAGAGGGTCAGACAAAAGCAGTGATGGAGAACTGTTGGTGTTGGTGCTATATCTGGCACTGATACAGACCGGGGATAACACCAACTGACCTGTGCTGCCATGTTTTAAGTATATTTGGCAAGAATCACGTGAAAAATTTGCAGTTGCAGTTGAAGGATCTAGAGTTCTTCAGAATTTTTGAATGAGTGCACTTACTTTCTGGAAACATAACTGAGTTTTTGGTCAGGATACTTTTGGAAGGGTGTGGGAAGAGCAGCAAGCCTTAACGACAGTCCAACATCTTGTAAACCATATATTCAAACCCAATTAATTTGCAATTATAGCGGAGACATCTCATCTGAAGGTTTAAGTTATATTTATTCGTCTGTTGCATGACTGTCTAGAAAGATTCATTTCTAACTACAGCCAGTATTGTGGGGTAACTCTAGGGTTCACTTTTCTGAAAGAAAGAAATAGAGAAAGAAAGAGAGAGAGAAAGAAAGAAATAAAGAGAGAAATAGAGAAATAGAGATAGAAAGAGAGAGAGAGATAGAGAGAGAGAGAGATAGAGAGAGAGAGAGAAA
>JAOXNO010000020.1:9214487-9224832 GCA_028565335.1 Limnodromus scolopaceus
TGCTGATAATTCATAAGGCTACAGATCTATAAACCTGCTGGTTCTCATGCACCTTTGCCACAACTATCCATGTTAATGGGAATGGGAAATGAAGCATATATTTTTCTAGTAATGGATAAACATCAGGAGGTCCAAGGAGTTTGAATTCTTATTAGAGAAGACTACTCTACGTGCGAAAAACCCTTCCAACTCTGGAGGAGTTTAGATCTAGATTCACTGAACTCTTTGTAGCTAGTACTTGTTTTTCTGGTGGTTGGATCTCAGATTTCAAGGCTCTGAAAGCTGAAAGAGGCTTGCATTTTTAAGATCTGGCTCTGGAACTCAATAGTACAGTCTGACATAACTGTTGTCATGATTACCTTATATTTCATATATTGTTCCAAGATCAGCCTACGCCTCTGGTCATTTATGATGAAAGCCCAGTCTCAGCACAGTGAAATAGTCTAACAGAAGTAGTTTTTGAGCACATCAGATGTCAGATCTATTCCTTTAAAGAAACTGTGTCATTGAGGCAGATGGTAGCCAAACTATCTAGGCAGGGATACATAGACATAGACATAGACATAGACATAGACATAGACATAGACATAGACATAGACATAGACATAGACATAGGCATAGATATAGACATAGATATCACGTGATATAAGCACCTATACCTCTAAATCTCTGTGGTCCCTGGACAAGAGTTAGCACCTGAAAGGCAATTCTCATACTTAAACAGACATCTAAAGGGGGGCAACCTTCCCATCCTGAAAGGTCCTGTTTTCCTCTGTTACCTCTGAAGGAAGTCTAATGTTACATGTTACCAGTACAGCAGAAAAGGTTTAGATATGGTAAAAGGCGAAGCTGTATGCTGCCCAAAAAACGTATGTGTGTCTTCATCTGAACAAGTGACTTGAGGCTGCCTTTAGAGTCTGTGAGTAAGTAGAAAGGACAGTTACTAAAGTTTAGGTCATGGTTCATCTCATCCCAAAATGGGCACTTGCATTTCACCATGTGAATAGACTGAAGAGATTTCCACTGATTACCGGAGGAGCTTAGACACCTACCTTCCATACACCTAACTTAAGTAACAGGAATATTACCCAAGATAATTAAAAAGCTTGGTTAATTTCAGTGGCAAGTGAACTAGGTTGCATTTTAATCCCTCACCAGAAGGAGGAGTGGGTGAAGTTTCTGTTTCAGAGGGATTTTAAAATGGGTGGGCTAAGAAGGCTTGTAAATTAGTTTAGCTTTATCACTATCTTGGTAATTCCTCAATAAATAAAATTAATGAGTTCCGTTGTCATCCACATCCCCGCTGAAGAGAATTCAGACAATTCTTCTATCTCTGGAATCACTCTTACTCCTCATCTGCTTTCTGATGATATTTTCTTTTAAAGAAAGGTCCATTTAATATGTTCCTCCCCAAAAAGTATTTGCAATTAATTCTTATCAAGGGCAACAGCTGATTTGTAAGATTACTTCTAAATTGGTAATTAATTAACCTATTACCAAAGGAGGGAGGGGTGCCCTGATTGTCAAGAGGTTAGAGCTGATAAGTGATGAATGGTTGGGTTATATCAGGACCTTGGCTCCCCTCTCTGATCAGTTTGGATGTTACCTAACCATGCATTATATTTGAACATGAATCACAGCTCCTCAGTCTTTATATTTCCTAAGCCAAAGCCTGACACACAGAACTATGGGTAGATCTCATTTATTATTGCTTAATTAAAGGCTCAATGCACAAAGAGACGCCTCTCGCTTCACTTTAGCTAGCCAGCAAGATCATAATTGTACTGATGTCGAGGCCAGCTTTCTAAGTAGCTATTGGAAGTCACAGTGAGGAAGATCTGAGCTATTCTGTTGGGAATTCTATACAACAAAAGTTACATTCATAATTTTTAATTAAGAAATTACTTTTTTATTTTTTTTCCATTGGGCTGCTCTGCTTATTCCTTCTCATTTCTTGCATGTTTCCAAACTGGAATGTTACCAGTAACCAGGAAAAACTAGTTATTTTTTTCTTTTTTTTTTTCCCTAAATAAACAAAAATGTTTTTAAAAGCATTTGGATTTACCCAAATTATGTCTTTTAGCCCTGCTAGCATGACAGCTCTATGTTTCCTCAACACGATAAAATAGGTATTTCAGTTCACCTATGACATATGCTTACAGTTTTCATATTAAAATATTTTTTCATTATTGTGTTACATCTGTTTATAATAAAAAAAATTCAAAATAGCAGGTTCTCATGACTGAACTGTAAAACATCTGCAAAAAGAACCCAGTTCTTCTGTTTCACTGTCTACCTTTTTAGTTAAAATAATTTTCCCCATGTGAAATAGCTTTAAAGGAGTATTAGTGTATTTAGCTTCCCATTGCTCTCTGAAAGAAATTCTGCAGGTTTTAGGTGATAGACAAGGTGTAAGGGTGAAAATGATCAAACTGCGTCTTTTGGCAGAATCTTTCTCCTGTAAGATGACATAAGAGCTAGATAATACATGACCTATCCTTAGGGGAGTGTGCCAGAACTGAGAGTGGAAGTGAAAAAAAAGTTATTTTTGACTTAACAAACTCAACCTGGAAGCGTTATGAGAAAGAGAGAGAGAGAAAATAAAACATGGAAACCCCAGATGGCATTTTATACAGAGTCACTTTCCTGACTGTGAGTGTGTTTTAAGGAATTGTCCTGCACTCTGGGATGTCATAAATCCAACTTGATATAGTGCCGCGCTGCCTGGTTGCTGTCTGAAAACTTGCATCCTCGGCTTTTGTTTGTTTAGGGCTGGGGTTTGGGTTTTGTTTTCCACCATAAAGAAACAGGAGGATTTTGTGTGTGATACGGGAAGAGTGCAGGCAGGCAGCATCCTCTCCTTGCTTCCCCAACTCTTCTACGCTCCCTGATAAGTGAGATATCTCCGTAATGTGCAAATAATGAGAGGCCAATTATGCCCGAGGAGGGAGGGCAAGGGATAGGGGTCTGATGAATAGTAAGCAAGACTGACTTAGATGGAAATCAAGGCGAAAGCTACTTTCAGCTTGAGAAGTTGTTCGCTGGTGCTGCCGAGTGTGGTCAGCTGCCCCGGTGCGAGGCATCGCTGCAGCAATGCCATGGGAGGCAGGTTCTGCCCATCCAGGCAGACCCAGCAGGGATGAAAGGTGCTTGTTCCTGGCAAGCGCAAGCAAGTGGAGAGCAGCATCACCACCCCAGAGGCTTCGGGCATTCCCCTGCTGTCTGTCTCTGATGGCTGCGTTTTGGTTTGGCAGAGACTGCCGGCAAACTTACTGCTCGGGGTGTGAACCCGTCCACAACTCAGGAGGCTGCTGGGAGAAAAAGGTGGCGATTTCCCACGTCCTTGAGCTTATCAGATTTTCACCCTGCTCCCTGCCACAGGGAAGGCACTCACTGGCTACAAACAATTCTCCAGCCCACCAAAGCCTTCTCCTCGGGTTTAAAATTGTAGAACTGTGCTGCTTACTGTGTGTGGGTGTGTACGTGTATGAGTAGGTGAATGTGGAGGTATCTACAGTTACAGCTCCATACATTCATACATACAAATACCAATGTATATAGTTAGAGATAACAACTTAGTTTCTTGATTTCTCTTTTGCTACCCAAAGACAAGGCATTAAGACAGACATGTACTTAAAAATAAATAAATTGATATAGTGCTTGAAAGAAAAGGTAGAAGCTGTGAGACTCTGCAGTACTTAGTCTTAAGCTGAGACATGAAACAGGAGTCCTAGTGAATGCCTAATAAAGGTAATAATAACAATAATAGAAGGGAAATTAATTATCTACATGGAAATGAAAGGTTGCCTGTTATATTTAATTGTTGTGACAGCTATATCCGCAGCATTGCAGAAGTCTGCCCAAGAAGCAGAAGTGTCTCTGGAGAGGTGAGTCCCTACATTGTCTCAGGATGCAAACGGTCCCAGCTTTGACACCCCTGTGCTAATTTATAAATCCTACAGTACCTGCTCCAAATTTTCACCAACCTTTCTCCTATCCAAACAGGGCCTGTAGCTCTGTGTGCTTGCTGTCAAACCAAGTGCCATAAACCAACCCAACACCAGCTGTGTTGGCAGATTTTAAAGGTGTGTTTTGCAGGATAGTGTACTGGAATTGTAAGCACATCTTTAATTTTATTTTTTTTAAATTTTAAAAATTCAACTATCTTGTTCCTCCCCCAGAAAAAAAAAAATACATAAGGATTATTATTATTATTTTTTATTATTATTATTATTATTTATCAAGTCAGTAACCAATGGAAGAATAATATTTATGAGCATTTCCACATTTAAGAAACTACTGTGTAACTCTGTGATTTCAGCAGCTGGTGGTATGAGACCAGTCCTTGGATTTCTGCATCTTTGATCAAATCCAGTGGCAAATAAGTACCCCAAGCTTGTAACATGAGCTCAGCCCAGAATAACAAACCACCTTGTACATGGATATGGCAGAAGTGTTTGTCTACACTGGGAAACTGGGAAAGCAGGGGAAGCTAGACTGGGAATTACAGGGAATGCTGGTGTATTCAAAAATTTACAGCTATTTTCTGAACTGCTTTTTATGTCAGCCAGCAGAGGCCGGTGGGCCACAGGTGAAAACACGGCCCAGCTTCCTCTGGAAAGAGTTTCCTGTGTAGACAAGCCCCAAGGAAAAGGTGTTTTCAGTTTCTGGTAACATCTCTGCAATATTAAACCACTGCGTTCTTCCTTTAACTAAAACAAAACAAAGATAACTGTGGAACCGAGTGCCTCTAAATAGCTGCACAATGACACATGATTACTTGCTTATATGCAAGTGAGATTTCAATTAAAAACGCATTTCTGTTTGAAGGGGGCTTTTATAATTTGCCACAGATTCAAAAGCCAACTAAAGATCCTGGTGGCTATTCCAAAAGCAATCCTAGTGTAGCACAGGAGGACAACAGCCTTTGGTTTCCAGGTGTTACTGCCCAATGTTACCCAGCAGTATGCAGCACACTGACCTGGTACTCTCATTCAGTTTTAGTCAAAATATTAAGATTTTAGCAAATCTGGTGCACTTAAACTGTGCCTGTGGTCACCAGTATGCTGTCTGTTCCATTTTCTGAAACTTGGGATAACTAACTTTATGATAGTGATGTTGAGTAGCCATTAATTCTCATTTCTTTCAGCTATTCCTCAACTCCAGCTTATGAGTTCTTCAATAAAAATCTCCCAAAGTTACCTTGGCGACTCATACGTTTGCCAAGCTGACAGATTTATGACAGTTACATATATAAATATTTATATGCTGCGGCAATGCAATTTTTAAAGGCAGATATACACACTCTCACCGAGACTTTCAAACAAGGCAAAACGCATTCACACAATGTGACATAACCATATACAAGTCAGTGTGTATCAATACGTGCCTGAATACACAGACACGCACGCTAATGATCATACATAGTTTCTGACAGGCATGTAGCCTTCGTACTCACAGGCAGCACTCAAAGACTTTTTAGCAAGTCAGAACACGCTAACATACGTGTAGCTGTAACACACATCCATACGTTCTTCAGACACCAGAATAAAATCTCCTACCCCTGCACATTGCTGGACAAGGCAGCACAGGAACGGACCTCCTACAGGAACTGTGTGCAGTTTATATGCTTAAACCTGACTTTTACATGCAGACATGTTCGTTATTTCACAAGAAAGTTGGGTGCAGGACATCAAAGAATCTCCTACTCAGCAAACCTGAATTCAGCTGTGTATACGTGACCATACACATACACAGCCACAGGCATATATCTTGTAATGACTGTAGCAGAATTATCATTGGAAATAATTCTCTTTTTTTTTTTTCCCTGTCACTTGCTCATGTACACACGCTACTTCCTTCTCTTTAGACCTGCCTGAACCTCTTTGTGTTGCATTGCCCTAGGCTGGTGACCAGAGCAAATCCTTAGCCTATAAATTCTGGTGATGAGTTCAGCTGTTTTATTGTCTGGCAGAATAGATGGAGATGATACAAAGTCCAAAGGAAAAAAAAAGAGGAGGGGGCTAAATAGCGGGGAGTCATTTATATGTAAACGACACAGCAATTTATAGGAGAAGCAGGGATCTTTTATTTTTGTAAGGCTGAGGGCTTGCATTATCAGCATCCCATTAACCCAAAACATACTCTAAAGGTTCCATGTTACTAGCTCCATCTTCCCTTTCTTCTTCTGAAAGTCTAAATATAAAATCACTTCCCCCCCCTTCTCTTGCTTTAAAAATAGAACTGAGATGAAGTCTTCCTCCTCCCCTGCTTTTGATGGGGAAATCTCGGTAGCTGTTTAGATTTTACTTATACATTAATAAAACATTACAGGGAAGTAGTAGGAGAGAGGAGAGACCAAAAATCTTTCCTGTGACAACAAAATGCTTTTCTGTTCTGCTGTTTCCACTTGAATTCACTGCTGCTTCTTCTAATCTCCAAAACTTTGGCTTAGTGTAGAATGTGCAACAAAGGGAGAGGTTATATATGTGCATATATATAGGGTATGTGTTGTGTCTCACAGTCCCTTGCATGCACTACGGGTGAAGTGATGTGACGAAGGATCAAGCAGAGCCTATCTTCATAACAGGTCTCATCTTGCCACATCTGTCATGTCTAGGCAGCTATGGACAATAGAGCAACAAATGTTGGCAGGTTTTTAATTCAAATCCCAACCCTGGAGCTTTTTCCCTGTTTCTTGATACTTTAAGCAACAGCTGTCAGGGTGGGCTCTGATTTTGTGCACTTTAAGGTGGGCTGCTTGAGGTGAAAGGAACAGAACAGAAACCACTGCAGAGTACAGACAATGTGAGATTCTGAGAAGCAACAGGAAACTGAGCTCAGAGAGAAGTCAGGAAAACCAGCGACTTTACTCTAGAAGACTTAAATTGAGCATCCAAAACTACAATCCCTTGGGAAACTAACTCTCTTGGATTCATCTTCCCATCTACAATCTCAAAAGCAGACTCCTAAAATACACTTATCTACCATGCCTTTAATTCTGTGAGCATGAGCAGTGCTGTTAAAATGTGCTACTCACTATCCTGACTACTGACAACAAGTAAAGAGCCATGGGAGCCTAATGGCAAGTTCAGTTGCCTGGATAATCCTCAATCTAAGGCAAACCAGCCAGGGTAAGAGCTACACAGTGCTGGCATTACATATTTATGCCATTTCGTTGTCACCTGCATGTATCTTGCCAGCTATTACAGGACTTCCAAACTTCATGGGCAAACTATTGTTGCCAAATAATAAAAACTTTTTTGATATTTATAGCTTGCTAATTTTTTTTTTGCATCCAGGCCTTCAGGTATGCAAAGTCAACTCCTCACTCTCAGTCTTTTGAAGGTCTGAGATTCATTCATTAGTCTTCCCACTTGTTTCCCTCTTCTGCAGCCACAGCTTTCCTTAGGATCTGGTCCAAAACCCTTTAATCTCAAGGAACAGCTTCAATAGACATGGTCTGTACACTCTTTCCAGACATCTAAGTAAGCTCTCCAGTTTTCCTTCCTTATCTGTATAACATTAGGAAGTATAACACTGTATCTCTTCTTTCATTTTTCCCTTCTCTTTTTTATTTAAGGGAAACCATATTCATCATTTGTCTTTTCCATTACTGCAATGTTATACAGCATGTGTGTGTATATATATGCATATATATGTTCACAGATTTACAGTTCAGCTACTAACTTTTCCTGGCTTCATAGCAAAGAGTAGTTTTAAAAGCTTAATTCTACTTCATATTAAATGTGAAACATCAATAAGGCTAGAAGCCTTACCAGAGTGTTCAAATCTAGGAACAGGGCCATGTTTGAATGGTTTGTTGGAAGTCATCGTTAGGAATGTTCCCATCTTAAATCACTTTCTAGGAATTAAAAATGATCATGTACTGTAAGTGCCCATTGTGCTTTTGAGGTTTGGAAATTAAGGAAGTACAATAAATTTGCTGAATGGGGTCTACTGTTTCTTGTCTTATTTTCTTCAGGGTAGTGAATCTTAAAATATACTACCATGTTTGCTGAATCTGTTTGTGTGTGTGTGTGTGTATAGCCATTTTGAAGTAGGAACAGAAGTACAGAGAATCCTTTAGGAATTTACTGTAAGTCAGTAATGGATTTTGCTTGTTTTCAGGCCTGGTTTTAAAATGTCTTGTAAAAAAATAATATCCCCAATGCATATTGTGCAGGAATTAATGTGGAACTAGAGCAAAATTACTCTGCCTCTTATGCATTAAAAAATCCCAGTGACACTAGGTTCAAAACATTGCAAAAATGTGTTTCTCCCTCCTTCTCTCTCTCTAATATTTTAGCAACTCGGTATAATTCTTCATTATTGTGTTGCTTGATATATAGGAAAAGGGACCTTGAACATAGAAAAGTGCTTCTAGTATAGCTGTAAGATATGTGATCTGCAAAGCATAATATTACGTAAGCCTGATAAAGCAGAAAGTTTTTAAGCCATTAGCCAAAGCAGGTTTTGTAACTGCGGGGGTTTAACTCACTGGTGTGCCACAAGTTTATACTGGTTTAGTACCATCACCCATGTAAGCAAAAGCCATAGATAAACCTCATCTTTATAGCTAGACAAGATTCTCACTTTCAAGGTTTTGATTTTTCCACTTTCATCAAGGCACCATTTCATTAAAACAATAAGCATGTCATACTTACAGAAAACACAATTATCAAAGGAGTGAAACTATATAAAAATCACCTTTGTTTTCTATTAATATATATGTTTTAAGGAAGGGACCCTGATCTAAGCTGGCAGTGCTATAAGTGGAGCCTGGACCAGATGAGCCCCTTCCAATGTAAATGTCTCTGTGGTTTTGCGGCCTTGAGAGATGAATTGTACTATTTTAAGGACTCCTGAACTGAATTCAGAGATCAGTCTGCTGTTTGTGAACACAACTTAAGTTTGCAGAGACCTACTCGAGTAGCTCCAGTTGAAGTCCAGGTTCAGGGCTGTGGATATGACTTTTTGGAAAATCCTTTCATTCATTGGAGTTTGTTGCTGAACTTGATCCTGGGAGATCTAGACTTCATTCTTGCTCAATTACTGATTTACAGTAAGATCCCATGGAAAATGCTCCCTCTTCTCTGCTTTACTTTCTGTATCCATAAAGAAGTTACTGTCTGAGCTTGGCTTTGAGATGAACTGAGGAAAAGCTTTGGGCATTATTATACAAGTTCTAGTCAATACCATTCAAGGTTTACTTTTAGTAGAATGGGACACTATCAAGACTTGTCAAAACAGAGCTTTTGTCACCAACAAGACCCACAGAAGAGGATCCCCCTTCTATCTGTTGATCTGTTTTCTTCATACAGCCATAATTTATTTCGTAGAAACATTGTAATTGAGTTAAGCAAACACAGCAGCCACTTTATGATTCTGTGGGAGATGGTGTTTAGAGTGGGAGGATGACTAGAGGAAATAAGATTAAGTTAAGCGAGGAAAAAATTAGTCTGAACATCAGGAGAAATGTTTTCCCCATGTTAAGGCTTGATGGGCTGTGATTGCGATTTCATAATACAAGGGAAGTAGTGGGGGGTTCATGGTGTCTTCGTACAACACAGCATATCAGAAAATATGTTTTTGTTTCTATTTACTGGACTTCCAAGTACATTGTGATCTGGTCTGGCTTGAATTACACAGTCTAATTAAAACAGACCCTGATTTAATGGGCTAGATACACAGAACATTTAGGTACACAAATGCTGGTGTAAGCTTTGCATGCAGTTGCATTAATTTGCATGCCCAGTTACAAGAATTCTGTGTAGAAATTGGTTAATTGCATCAATTGAATCACTGGTTGGGCATAATACTCTATACAATAGCTTGATTTGCATATGCATTAATGCAGACTTGCATGTATAGTTATGTGTACAACAGTGCTCGTATTTTGTATATATAAGAGTGCATGTAAATTGCTTGAAAATCTGTCCCAGTAGATCTCTTCCATCTCTCCTTTAGATCATTCTGTTTGCTAAGTAATAGATCATCCCACTCTGATACTAAAATGCGTCAGCTTGGAGAGTGAATATCAATTAAATGAGTAAATAAAATGCTGCCAAAGGTGTATTTTTGTCTTTTACCTAAAAGCCTTCTTTTTTGTAGCTATCATAACTAAAATTCTGGATTGTTTTAGGGCCCTTTTCTGGCTGTGAAAGGTAGCTTGTTCTTTCAGTAATTCTCTTATTTATTAGCCCCTTTTCACTCGGATTTGTTTATTAAACTATAAGGCTGACTGACTTCCATATAAGGCACACCCATGCTATTCCCACTAAATTCCATAAGATATGGGTTTAATTGAGGTCAAGGCCTCATAGTATTGGGAGCTATCGAACTG
>JAOXNO010000020.1:9224932-9235876 GCA_028565335.1 Limnodromus scolopaceus
CCGATCTGAACTGATGATATACACCTCAAGACTAGGATCTGGTTTGAGGCGGTTATATTGTCCAGTAAGCAAGTTCCAAAATGCAGACTCTGGGGGAAGTCAATATTATTTTTCTTGAAGCAGCAAAAACATTTCAGTTTGTTTTGGCTTTTTTTTTTTCGGTAGGGCAACGGAGTCACCAAATGCAAAGGTCACCCAGAATCCTATTAACTAAACCAGATTTCTCCCTGGTGAACTAGATCTTGGTTGACTGTTGAGTCTCTTAGCTCTCCTGTCTCTCCTGTCTCCAGACAACAGCCTGCTCGGTCTCTTCTGTTCAGCTGTTCATTGGCAGTGGAAAGCAATGAGCCCTCCTGCAGCTCTCTGTTGTTGTGTCTCATTCTCCTTTGGCAAAGTGAAACATGCTGTCCAATAAAAGGGGATGGGAAGAGTTATAAAAAACTTTGAACTTATTACAGTAGGTGTACAGGAGGTTCTAACAGTATATTGGAGTGTGAACCCATTTGTTCTCCTTTTTGATTAGGAGTAAAGGGCTTTGGGAACACTCTGAGGAAAACAGAGATGAAGCTTTCAGACAGGTGATTCCAAAAGGTTTGGTATTATGCTTATGCATGGGCTTTAGTCTCAGCACACAAATTGAAGGGCCTGGTTCTTGTTTTTTTCCTATTCCAATGTTAAGAAGAGAGACCATAGAGAAGGAGGAGTAAGTGATAAAAACTATCTGTCTTTGTGTGTCCAACTGCTTGGGACTGTGCGGGAGCATGCCTGAACAAGTCTAGAGACACTTCCCATTGCTTGTAACTTGGGTTCTACTTCTTATACCTCCATTAGGAGTTGCATGAAGAGCTACATAGCCACACTACATTCTTTCTCCTATCAGAGGGCTGAGGGATTTCTCCAGCAGGGATTTCCACCCATGGTAAAGTTATTTCAGGCTGCCAGAGTGGATCGATAGGATCGGCAGGAGTTGGACCCGATGGACTTACTGCAGCAAAATGAGACTGCAGTACTTACAAGTAGAATGATCTCATTTAAGGGGCCTGATGCCCCTACAAGGGAAACATTAATCTGCACTTTAAAATACAAAACATTTTGCAGAACAGCTTCCAAGCAATGAGTGTCCCAGAATAGCTAAAAATTGTCACACTTCAGGTGAATGAAATATCAGCTGCCTCAAGACAGGGGCAGTGAGAAAGTGGAGCATCATTAACAGATTAAGCATAATTGAGCCTCAGGACCTCCAGGTGTAGTCCCATTATTATAGGGAAAAACAGAAATTCAAGTGTGATATGAGGCAGAAAGTAAGAGAAACTCTGTTCAGAGAACAAAAGCCAAAGTGAGAAATGCTCCCTTGCCAGTATCAAAAAACGGTTAGTGTTTGATAAATAGACAAGTGAAAAAACGGAGAGAGTAAAGTGAAGCACAGACCTTGGCACCCACTTAAAGCAAGCAAAGCTCTTAAAATGGAAAGCTGAGATCCAAGGACTGTGGGAAAAGAGCAGCTGGGTATCACCAAATAAGGAAAGGAGATGCCACCATTTTCATTTCATTGGAGTTGATGTGTCTAAAGCAGGAAACACCATTTCCCACTGGAGTTTGTTAAGCTCCCTGTCGTGAAAAACAAATCTACTTCAGCACTGGCCCTCTGTCCTACAAAAAGTCAACTCCTGCCATCCAAGCACATGTCTTTGAATAATGAATCCTGAAAGCAGCTGAGAAAGAATTCATAGCAAAGCCTACCTAGCTTTCCCAGATGCCGGGCTGCCAAGTTCAGATTTAGTCAAGAGTTTTGAGAAGCTCAGGTAAAGAAATAAGAAGTGGAAAGCTTCATTATTATTGCTTGTTGTGGCTAGAGGTACAGAGAGCTAGTCAGCTAGCAGCAGAAAATTGACAGCTTTTTAAATCCGCTCTAAAAAATTGAAGGTGCTTTGCAGGACTTTTTTGTTCATTCCAGTGTTGTATTCTCAGTTTCTTTGTGTGTTTTGCTATTTCCACTTTGCCTGGTGCTGTAGCAATAGCAATGATTATTCTTGAAGGCCCAACCTTCAAATAATGGCAAAGTAATGGAAAGAATACTTCCATCAAGAAAACAGGGGGAAAGGAAATACCTTTATCTCCCAAGATAATGCCATACATGATGAATGCATCTCTTGATCACTTTAAAGTGTTTAATTCATGTAAAATTACAAAGGCATGAAAATGAGCAGGATTCCTTTTGAAGTCAAGACAGTTGACGTCATGGTGGTGGTCATTTCTCAGGAAGGCAACTCTGGGCTTATTAATAATGAAACTGAGAGCTGTGAGGGAGGGTGCTTTTGTATTTTTAGTGGGAGGGTTTTTTTTCATTTCTTAGAAGAAATAACCTCAGTCACTTGGAGTATAGAGTATTCTGGCATCTAGAAACACTGGCACCCCTTGAAATAGCCCTAGAATTCCTATCTGCTCAAAGAAATTATTTTCTCAGTCATCTGCTGTAATGTTCTCTCAGCCTGTCTTTTAGGTGATCAGGCAGGAGGTTATAACCCTCTCCCTGCTGTGGGCCAGGAGTTTCCACTGGCCTTTACCCACTGCCAGCAGCAGTAATCATATACACCACTAAAATTCTGGGTACCTCTCTTGTCAACTATTCCGTGCTATGGGGTCTTTTCTAGAAAATATTGTGTGGATAGTAGGATGTGAGTGTCTGAGACACCAGACACTTAGAGAGATCTCAGTCTATGATGTGCATGCTGCAGAAGGAGGACTTGAGTTTAGTGTAGGATAGTTCAGCTTGGCACTAGTGGTGTCAAAGAAAGATTTGCATTAAGAGAGATGACAGTATATAGCTTAAAGATATGAAAAGTAAATGCGAAGATGTATTCATTCACTGAAAAGAGGACTCGAACACAGAGTTTCCTTGGGACTTGGACATCTGTTCTCTCCTTGCTTTGCTTAAGGAATGTATGTAAGATCATGACAAGTAGTTCAAGAAATATAAAATAGTACCCAATATATGGTTAAATGATATTCTTGCATTTAAATTGGTCCTAAATTAGGACTAAATAGGAGGACTTAGTTCCTTCACTAGCAGCATAGTGTCCTGAGCAGCAGTGGTACAGGGGTCAAATTAACAAAGCTTTTTCTCTGGAAGTCTTCAGCGGCACTCACCAGACCCCATTGGTAAAGTAGGATGGATGTATTTACAAATAGCTCGATGATTTCAACACCTGAGTTGAGTAAAGGAGATTTCCACACCATTCTGATAAGTTTGCAGAAGACCACTCCAGAGCTTCATTAGAGAACTAGGAAGAAATTGCAAGAGTCCTTTGTCCCATACTCTCTTTTTTCCCCTGTTATAAAGATCTATAATCTTTCCTTACTGAAAAAAAATATAACCTGGAGTGAGATCCATCTGTCCTAATTCTGAAGGCAAAGAAAGACATCTGAGTCTGGACTAGTTATGCTAGACTCCTTTTATGGTCAGTGGAGAGAAATAGTTCTCTCCTGAGAATGATTCATCACATCCTGAGATACGCATCTCAGATAATTCAACTGCATGTTTCCAGGGCTTGCTTGTTTCTTTCCATTGACTACAAATAAAAAGTCCTGTCTGTCTGACTGCAAATATCTAAGTACAGGTGAGATTCTCATTGTCTGTACCCACCTGAGAAGTCCCCAAACTTGCCCCCATCAGATAGTATATCTTTAGTCATTTTAGTCTTCTCCACAAACCACCCATCACAAATAGTACCAGCATTTATGCTTGGAAAAAACATTTGAGTGAGATAACCTATATATAAGCTGAATCATGTTTTAAAAGTGTCTCATCCACCAACATAACACTTCTGAAGAGTCTGAGAAGCAGTTGTCCCTAGATGGAAGTTTACACTGGGTGTTTAGGTGAAGCTAGTTCTAATTTCTCTGTGTGTGTATGAGTGTGTATGTAACAGCACATACGACAATATAGTGTGTATGGGAAGAATAGGTGAACTTTACCATTTCATCCAAACATTGTATGCTACAGTAAATATCAGAGATAATGATATTGACTTTAAGGTATTGCAGCTTCAAATGTCAGTTCTACTCTATCTAACACTCCATTGGATTTGATTTACATCTCTTCCTCCCACTTCAAAAGCTGCAAAAGGAGGACGTTGGCAAGAAGGACTTGAGACAAACACACGTTGTTTCTGTTTTCTACTTCTCCTTTTGATAATTTTCGTGTTGCAGATTCTTCGCCAGGCCGGAAGAACTAACAGCCCTTGTCCCGTGCTTTAATTCTGATTGTAAATAAGTGTGCTTCAGGCTCAGGGGTAAATCAAATGGATGAAATACCAGCAGCCTTGAAAGAGAGTTCTCTTGCCAAAGGTGCTGCAGCTGAATCAAAAGGTCAAGGAAGTATTAGTGACAGTTTCAACAGAAATAAAAGCAGCCCCAAAAACAAAAGAGCTCAAAAGAATAACATTTAAACAGCACTTCCTAGCTCTTTACAGACACCAACTAAGTAATCCTCAGTGCACCCTGGTGTACAAGTAGAAGTACAATGGTGGTATTGATACTGAAGCCTAACACTAATATGCACTTTCCAACCAAATCTCCACCCTACAATTAAATCAAAATCCTGTATTTTAGATCCCTAGAAATTGCAAAATGTACACTTAAAACTCAAAGTGGGCAGGAAATAGATTTTTTCATCCAGCAAGAACTTTGCTTCTTTCTGAGTCCGTAGAAGAGAAGTTTATGAACAGCTAATTTGTGGGAGAAGAACAGCACAGAAAGAGCCAAACTACTTGATTCAGTCCAGGTATCTTGCTTTGATATTCCTGAAATTATGCATTTTCTTTTCATGTCTTTGGTTATATTTATCTTTTAAGGGACTGTTGCAATATATCATTTACAATGTAGGATAAAATAAAATTTACTAAGGAGACAAATTCAACGTGGGCCACTTTTCCTGAGATCCCACAAGGATACATTGCCAGGGAACTCCCTTGGTTATCGTTTTAAGATTACTAGATGGATTTGGTCACATTACTGTAAATCCTTTTCTTTCAGCTTTTTCTTTTAACACTCTTACCCTTCCACTACATGGTAAATCTTATCCGTTTTCTCTTAACTATCCTTCGTGTTTATAGGCAGAGGAAATTACCTAGACATCTCTGTGATTTTCAGAACAGAAAGAATAACCTTAACTGGTGGAGGTAGAAACATCTCCTCTATATCTCAAGGATGAAGGTGCTGAAAGATTTTGTTGTTCTTAAAGGATGATTAACAGGATAAGAAATAAATACACAAAGTTGAAGGGGAAAGATGCCAATGATGGAAGGAATTATTTAAGATGGTCCATGGGGATATAACTAAGAGTAATGGGATACAATTAAGCATAGAAAAACTCACAATAAATATCAGGTATAAAACATTTACTGGCAGTGAAGTATATCAAGCCATGGTCTCCCAAAGGAAAGGGTGGAAAATCCATTGCTAAGGAGACTTACAGGCACGTTGAGCAAAAATGAGGAACATATGCAGGAAGGAACATTCAGACACTGGCAAGGGGAATGGCTGGATGACCTACAAAAAATAGGTCTTTTTCTGTTTCTTACTTCTGGTCCTGGCAATTACCATCCTATAAATCTAACTTCTCTCCCCATTAAAATAATGAAATGTTAAGACAGAGGAAATATCCTGAAACTTCTAGAGGACAATGGGATCATGAGCCATGAGCAAGATGGGGTTGAGAATTATTAACATCAGAGTGTAAAGGGAAAGCAGAGGGAAGGTTATGTGATATGATTTTATCTTGAACCCAAAAGGTCATTTAGATGCCTGAGATACCACCACTTCCCTGTTAGGACCAGAAGTAAGAAACAGAAAAAGACTTAATTATCAAAAGAGGAAGCAAAAAACAGAGACAAAGTGTGTCTGTCTTGAGTCCCTCTTGCCAACATCCTCCTTTTGCAGCTTTTGAAGTGGGAGTATGTAAATCAAATCCAACGGAGTAGTAGTTAGAATAGAACTGACATTTGAAACTGCAATACCTTAAAATCAATAGAATTATCTCTGATATTTACTGTAGCATACAATGCTTGGATGAAATGGTAAAGGTCACCTATTTTTCCCATACACACTATATTGTCATATGTGCTGTTACACATGCATTCACATAGACACACACACACACACAGAGATTAGAATTAGCTTCACATAAATGTCCAGTGTAAACTTCCATCTAAGGACAACTGCTTCTCAGACTCCTCAGAAGAGTTATGTTGGTGAGTGAGACACTTTTAAAATCTGACTCAGCTTATATATAGGTTATCTCACTCAAATGCTTTTTCCAAGCATAAATGCTGGTACTATTTGGGATGGGTGGTTGGTGGAGAAGACTAAAATGATTAAAGAGGTATACTATCTGAAGGGGGCAAGTTTTGGGACTTCTCAGATGGGTGCAAGATAATGAGAATTTCACCTGTACTTAGACATCTGTATTCAGACAATCAGGACTTTTTGTTTGTAGTCAACTGAAAGAAACAAGCAAGCCCTGGAAACACACAGTTGAGTTATCCAAGATGTGTATTGCAGGATGTAATGAATCATTCTCGGGAGAGAACTATTTCTCTCCACTGACCATAAAGGGAGTCTAGCATAACTACTCCAGGCTTAGTTAGGACAGACAGATCTCACCCCAGGTTATATTTTTTCTTTAGTAGGGAAAGATTTTAGATCTTCAATACAGGAGGAAAAGGAGATTATGGCACCAAGCACTCTTGCAATTTCTTCCTAGTTCTCTAATGAAGCTCTGGAATGTTCTTCTGTAAACTTATCAGAATGGTGTGGAATCTTGTTCACTCAACTTAGGCACTGAAATCACAGAATTAATTACAGGAACACAGAATCACAGAACTGTTGGGGTTGGAAGGGACCTTCAGAGATCATCTAGTCCAAACCCTCTGCCAAAGAAGGTTCACCTAGAGCAGGCTGGACAGGAATGCATCCAGGCAGGTTTTTAATATCTCCAGAGAAGGAGACTCCACAACCTCTCTGGGCAACCTGTTCCAGTGGTCTGTCACCCTCAATGTAAAGAAGTTTTTCCTCACGTTGGGATGAAATTTCCTGTGTTCCAGCTTGTGCCCATTGCCCCTTGTCCTGTCGCCAGGAACCACTGAAAAGAGACTGGCCCCATCCTCTTGACACCCACCCTTTAGACATTTATAAGCATTGATGAGGTCCCCTCTCAGTCTTCTCTTCTCCAGGCTAAACTGGATTATTTCATTATTTCATATTATCATTGAGTTATTTCTAAATATATCCATCAATTTCCTACTTTAGCAATGGGGTCTGCTGAGTGCCACTGAAGACTTCCAGAGAAAAAGCCGCTTTGTTAATTTAACCTCTGTACCACTACTGCTCAGGTCACTACACTATTAATGGAATAACTCCCAAGTCTCTCTCTGCAGAACTGCTTTCCAGAAGGTCAGCCCCTAACCTGTACCAGTGCATGGGGTTATTCCTCCCCAGGTGCAGGACCCTACACTTGCCCTTGGTGAATTTCATCAGGTTCCTCTCTGCCCAACTTTCTAGCCTGTCCATGTCTCGCTGTATGGCAGAACAGCCTTCTGGTGTTTCAGCCACCCCTCTCAGTTGTGCATCATCAGCAAACTTGCTGAGGGTACACTCTGTCCCCTCATGCAGGTCGTTGATGAATATGTTGAACGAGACTGGACCCAGTACTGACCCCTGGGGAACACCGCTAGTTACAGGCCTCCAACTGGACTCCGCACCGCTGATGACAACCCTCTGAGCTCTGTCATTCAGCTAGTTCTCGATCCACCTCACTGTCCACTCATCTAAGCCACACTTCCTAAGCTTACCTATGATAATGTTATGGAAGACTGTGTCAAAAGCCTTGCTGAAGTCAAGGCAGACAACATCCCCTGCTCTCCCCTCATCCACCCAGCCAGTCATTCCATTGTAGAAGGCTATCAGATTGGTCAGCATGATTCCCCCTTGTCTACAAGTTTACAAGAGAGGTACCCGGACTTTTAGTGGTGTATATGACTACTGCTGCTGGCAGTGGGTAAAGGCTATGTGGAAACTCCTGGACCATAGCAGGGAGAAGGTTATAACCTCTTGCCTGATCACCTGAAAGACAAGAGTGTTGTAGGCTGAGAGCAAATTATCTTGGTGATTACAGCAGATGACTGAGACAAGAATTTCTTTGAGCAGATAGGAATTCTAGAGCTATTTCAAGGGATGCCAGTGTTTCTAGATGCCAGAATACTCCAAGTGACTTAGGTTGTTTCTCCTAAGAAATGAAAAAAAAACCCCACAAAAATACAAAAGCACCCTCCCTCCCAGTTCTCAGTTTCATTATTAATAAGCCCAGAATTGTCTTCCTGAGAAATGACCACCAAGATGACATCAACTGTCTTGACTTCAAAAGGAATCCTGCTCATGTAAAATCCTGCCTTTGTAATTTTACATGAACGCTTTAATGTGATCAAGAGATGCATTCATCATGTTATCTTGGGAGATGAAGGTATTTCCTTTTTCCCTGTTTTCTTGATGAAAATATTCTATTACTTTGCCATTATTTGAAGGTTTGGCCTTCAAGAATAATCATTGCTATTGCTACAGCACCAGACAAAGTGGAAATAGCAAAACACACAGAGAAACTGAGAAGACAACACTGGAATGAACAAAAAAGTCCTGCAAAGCACCTTCAATTTTTTAGAGGGGATTTGAAAAGCTGTCAGTTTTCTGCTGGTAGCTGACTAGTTCTCTGTACCTCTAGCCACAGCAAGCAATAATAATGAAGCTTTCCACTTCTTATTTCTTTACCTGAGCTTCTCAAAACTCTTAACTAAATCTGAACTTGGCAGCCTGGCATCTGGGAAAGCTAGGTAGGCTTTGCTATGAATTCTTTCTCGGCTGCTTTCAGGATTCATTATTCAAAGACATGTGCTTGGATGGCAGGAGTTGACTTTTTATAGAACAGAAGGCCAGTGCTGAAGTTGATTTGTTTTTCATGACAGGGAGCATAACAAACTCTAGTGGGAAATGGTGTTTCCTGCCTTAGACACATCAACTCCAATGAAAAGAAAATGGTGGCATCTCCTTTCCTTATTTCTTGATACCAGTGCTTATGCAGATGCTCTTTCCCCACAGTCCCTGGATATCAGCTTTCCATTTAAAGAGCTTTGCTTGCTTTAAGTATGTGGCAAGGTCTGGGCCCCAGTTTAGTCCCTCCTTTTTTTCACTTTTCTATTTATAAAACACTAATTTGTTTTTGCTACTGGTGAGGGAGCCTTTCTCAATTCTCTGAACAACAGAGTTTCTCTTATGTTCTGGCTCATGGATTCCCTTCAAATCGCACTTGAATTTCTGTTTTTCCCTACAATAATGGAACTACACCTGGAGGTCCTGAGACTCAATTATGCTTAATCTGTTAACGATGCTCTACTTTCTCACTGCCTCCATCTTGAGGGAGCTGATATTTCATTCACCTGCAGTGTGACAATTTTTAGCTATTCTGGGACACTCGTTACTTGGAAGTTGTTCTGCAAAGTGTTTTGTATTTTAAAGTGCAGATTAATGTTTCCCTTGCAAAAGCATCAGGCCCCTTAAATGAGATCATTTCTGACTTATTTCTGACTGAAGTCTCGTTTTACTGCAGTAAGTCCAGCGTGTCCAACTCTTGCTGATCCTATCGATCCACTCTGGCAGCCTGAAATAACTTTACAATGGATGGAAATCCCTGCTGGAGAAATCCCTCAGCCCTTGGATAGGAGGGGGAATGTAGTGTGGCCATGCAGCTCTTCTTCATGCAGCTCCTGATGGAGGTATGGGAAGAAGAACCGAAGTTACAAGTAATGGGAGGTTTCTCTAGACTTGTCCAGGCATGCTCCGGCCTAGTCCCAAGCAGCTGGACACACACAGATAGATAGCTTTTATCCTATACTCTTCCTTCTCTGTGGTCTCTCTTCTTACCACAGGAATAGGGAAAAAAGAAGAACCAGGGCCTTCAATTTGTGTGCTGACACTAAAGCCCATGCATAATAACAAACCTTTTGGAATCACTTTGAATTCTATATAAGGCACACCCATGCTATTCCCACTAAATTCCAATTCTATCTTCTTAAAGTACATCAATCAGGCTTATAGTTTAATAAACAAATCCAGGTGAAAAGGGGCTAATAAATAAGAGAATTACTGAAAGAACAAGCTGCCTTTCACAGCCAGAAAAGGGCCCTAAAACAATACATAATTTTAGTAATGATAGCTGCAAAAAGACGAGATTTTTAGGTAAAAGACAAAAATACACCTTTGGCAGCATTTTATTTACTCATTTAATTGATATTCACTTTCCAAGCTGACACATTTTAGTATCAGAGTGGGATGATCTTTTACTTAGCAAACAGAATAATCTGAAGTAGAGATGGAAGAGATCTACTAGGACAGATTTTTCAAGCAATTTGCATGCACTCATGTATACAAAATATGAGCACATAACTATACATGCAAGTCTGCATCAATGCATATGCAAATCAAGCTATTGTTCAGAGTATTATGCCCAGTCAGTGATTCAATTGGTGCAATTAGTCAATTTCTATGCGGAATTCTTATAACTGGGTATGCAAATTAATGCAACTGCATGCAAAGCTTAAACCAGCATTTGTGTACCTAAATGTTCTGTGTATCTAGCCCAATAAATCAGGGTCTGTTTTAATTAGACTGCGTAATTCAAGCCAGACCAGATCACAATGTACTTGGAAATCTAGTAAATAGAAACAAAAACATATTTTCTGATATGCTATGTTGTACGAAAACACCATGAACCCCCCGCTACTTCCCTTGGATTATGAAATTTCAATCACAGTCTATAAAACCTTAACATGGGGAAAACATTTCTCCTGATGTTCAGACTAATTTTTTCCTCGCTTAACTTAATCTTATTTCCTCTAG
>JAOXNO010000020.1:9238989-9249645 GCA_028565335.1 Limnodromus scolopaceus
AGGGTGAATTACAAATGACAATTAGACATCACTGAACCCCCAAATGACACTTGAACATTAGCCTAGCTAATGTACAGCCGAGTTAAATGAGAAATGAAGAAAAGATAGCAGTGGTGACACTTATTAGTGCCATATTTCTGTATCCTACCATCTTACTGGTATTCAGTTTGCAGAAAAAGTAAGTGACCTGTCATTTATAAATTAAAGTATTAAGGACCAGTAAGGAATTTATTTCTATGTGTTTGAACTTACTCATTCCATGAACAAATGCAAAGATAACTCATTTCCTCAATCTTTTTCCTGATTAACCATAAGAATTTAGGTAACTCCATAAAGAGAAGTGATGGCATGAGAAGGAAAAATTGCACAAGGAGTTCAGAATTAATTGCACAGCAAGGAAAAATAAAACACATAGTAATAAATAAATAAATAAAATCCAATAATTGAGGACTATATATCCATAGAAAGTTCTCCTTAAGCACCACCACATAGGCCAGGAAATATCATAGCTGAGGCTCAAAGCTTTTTTGGTTGCTTTGAAATAACAGCAAATTTAACAGTAAATTTTTGGGAGAACAGAACTGCATTAGCTGAAGGTGGGACTATATGACTTTGTAAGTTGGATCTGTGTCTTTTTCTTGAGATTACTTTTGACTCCATGTTCTTGACTTTGTTTAGTTTTATAGGTTTTTAGCATTCTCCTGCCCTGCAGACTTGGGAGACTGTCAGCAGCTCAGTTCAATACAAGTTAGTGTGGAGCTCATTTCAACTAACTTGGCAGCCTTTCTGTCTGAGTTAGTTACATGGAAGACATCATCAACAGAAAGACCTAAATTATTTTGAGTGACATTTATATGGCCTCTTTCATTTATGAGATCCATGTGTCCTCCTTCATCTACCATTCATGCACTGTACCCTAGAAACTCTATTTGTCTCCCGAACACAAGCACAGTTTAACTTCACCACCTTTCTTCAGGGCACCTGTGAAACTTTTGGAATCTCAGTGATTGCACTGATTATTCACAGCCCTTCCAATCATTCCCTTCCAATTTTGCTTCTCTCAGCAAGGAAATCAGCAGAAGTAGTCCTTGTATCTTCTTACCTGGCTCACAAGTTTGAGTTGTTGGCAACCTGGATCCATTACCCTTTACAAGGCTGCCTAGGAAATATGACAGTCTGTCATGGACCTGTGCAGCAGTGGCAAGAACTGCATGAGAGAGGTGTCAGCCCCAGCCAGAGGTAAATCTGGCAAAGCCCTCTGCCTCTTTTTGGGGACTGACACATTTGGAAAAAAGGGCAGGAAGAGATCACAGGTTCCTTAGACTATTTCAAAATTACACTCTGAAGGGTAAAAGGAAAAAAAAAAAAAAAAGACCCCAAACCGACCAAAGAACGTAAAGCACAGAAAAAAAAAACAAAAAACAAAACCAAAGATGTGCACAGGCATGCACACAAAATGTTCCTCCAGCACAGAGAGTCAAAGCTGAATTTAATATTAAGAATTTTTTTTTCTCTTTTAAACTGAAACCTCCAATAATTGCCTAGTGTTCATAGGAATATAAATTACTCTTTTTGGTCTCTATGTGGGGAGCAAAGAGATGAATGGGAGTCTAAATTGGTTTTGCTTCCTGTTCCCTATAGTGGATGCAGGATTAGTCCACTGTGCCTCTTTGCCCTTCCATTTCCTTGAAGACATGGGGAAACCTTCATTTTGCCAGGAGTTACTTACTCATTAAAATGAATCAAACAAGCCAGATTGTAGCAGGCATTTGAAAACCTGCTATCTGTCAAGAATTTTAAATTTAAAATTAACATTGAGTCCTCCTTTAAGACAAAAACCTTGACCTTAAGTTGCATAGTGATTGGCAAGTACTCCCCATCCCCTGACTCGATTAACATTTAAATGCCATTTTGTGTGAATATGAGTGGCGCCTTTGGAACAAACAAATTACTAAGGTCTTCCTGCAGGAATGGAGCATCAGAAGTGCCTTATTAGTTTGATGTCTAATTGAAAATCACTTCCTTATTCCGGAGAGGTCTGTGGGGCCTAGGGAAAGTAGCCAAGAGATACCTCTTGGCTACAGGTGATATCCCTGTTAGCCTCTTCTTCCTTTATTTGTGTTCCTGGGCATACTTTGCAGAGGGAGGAAGAGTAATACAGGTAAAATCTTGTCTTAGATGAGGAAACATATAGGTTTTGTGTTTGATTCTTTTGAGAATAAGCAATAAATAAGAATTTATAATCATTAAACTTTACATTACAGTAAGTGTACACAACTGCTGTACCAATGAATAGACAAAGCTATTGAGAAATTCAGGTCTTCCATGCAAATTAACAGTACAAATCAAAGCTGGAAGCAGAACTCGGCAGTTCTGGTTGAGCAGTTGGGGTGTTCATATTTTAGGAGGTGAACACTATGCAGCCCTAACCGCTATCTATACCACATATTCCACTCATCCTAAATAGTGTCTTCTGGACCTCACACATCTCTTTGTAGCCCATGCAGGTTATAGCCTATTTGTCCACCCTATTGGTGAGTATACAGTAGAGGTCCCCCCACTCTACGTGACCCACAGAGAATAGCTTCTCACTGAATTATGATCCAAAGTTTGCAGGTTAGCCTTCATGTTTCAACAAGAAACTTGGCAGGGGAGAGGGTAGAAGAGAATGCCTCACCAGCCGGCACATTTATCTGCCAGCACTAATTGTGCAAATGGGGAGAAATTTGTAAGATGCAAAGGTGCCTCTCAGAGAACAGCAAAATTTGCTGCTATATCAAATAAATAAATATGCATATGCAAATTACAGATGGGCTGCTTTTTCCTTTTTTTTTTAATTTTTTTTTTTTTTATTGCTAGGATAATGCGCACCATCTCCTTCAAATTATGTCGATTTGACATTGTAAATTTGCAAGGTACACACAGGAATCCTGATTCACCAAACCTGGCACTCATTCTGTTTGGAGTGTTTTTCCCCCTATCTCATTAACTCCATCAGTTAATTGTTGTTCAGCCACTTTACCATATTCTATATTTAAATTCTGAATAAGAAAAGATGAGATTTTATTTAATTACTCCCTTGTCCCACCTCTTCTTACTAGAACTCCCATTACAGTCTGTCTATACAGACAGACTACACATTTTTTAGGTATACACGTTTGAGCTAATCAGCATGGGCTTCTGTTACATTTGGTAGAGAGAAGTGCGCTCTTTTATGATGTGCTTCCTCTCATCCTAATGTTGAAATCTAAAATCAGTCAAATGAATTGTGTCCCAAAAACACCCTTTTCTTTGTTGATAATAAAGAGAATCAAAAGTGACTAGCTCAGATGGAGTCATCTATGTTCAATGACCACATCTGGCTGGATAAACTTAAACTCACTCAGGCCTCCTGGAGGACAAAAGTCCTAGAGGCACAAAACCCGAACTGTTATGTCATACTCCTCAGCAGGACTCCTTAGCTCATTGCAGCACTGTGATATCCATGTTGTTAAAGGTTCCTGTGTGCGTAGAGATTATTGAAGGTGCACTTGCATCTGCATATGAAAAATCACGTAGACATGTCCTAGATACTCCTTTGGCTTCAGCTTTACCAAAAGGTGTTGGAGATGCTTTGTTTGAGTGTGCCCTCCTCTTGTAAAGATATAAGTCAGGCTGTGTCGTGACAGCGTGATCATCAGATTAGTGTTCAACCCCCCCATACCCTGCCAGGTCAATCATGCTTACTCCAAACAATATTTAATCTCCACGTATCTTCTTCATACCTTTAAGTAGTAGTGTAATGAAAAGCTCCTCCTGAACTCAGTGTTATGCAAAACACTTAGGGAAAATACATTCTTAAAAGATTTCTAGCTCAGCCAGACCAGAACATTTATTTTTGTATGAAGTATACATCACAATTTTACAGGTGTTCAGACTTTCAAGCTGTCATGGACCTTTACCTGTGTTTAAAAAAAAAGAAAGAAAGCATGAACTGTATGTGTGTCATGTGTAAATCTGTGTCCAGCTGGACCATGTGATGTTCTAGTGCGATAAGAGTTCATGTGCCTGACTTCAGCATATGACTCTTATTCACAAGTCCTGAAGAAAATACTAATATCTGAGTACTTTGAAGGTTGACCTGTCAGCAGTTCTACTCTTGAAATCCTAGGTTTGGTTTTCTCACAGAGAGGTCATAAATCAGTGTACTGAATGCAGGTGACCTGGTCAAAGGTGTGTGGCTAATGCAGTTAATCACCTGTTCTGCTCTTCATCATGTGGTTGTGTAATTTATAAGATCACTGCTGTAAATCTATTGACAAATACACATGGTGCTGAAGATCCACTAAATGTGGGTAACAGAAACCTAAAAAAAACTGTTCCTATAAAGTTGGCTTTTTATACGCTGGATATACGTTACATAGCTCACCATGCTAAGAGAAGTTCACTTAACCTTTTAAGTAAAACATGAAGGATTCCCTTTGTCTCTAATCAGTATGTTCTGGAATAAAGGGGCAGTTGTGTGGAGAGGCTCATCATGAGTAAATGTCCAATAACATGGCTGTGGACAGCCACATTCAGGAGATACCAGCGATCTCAACATTCCTGAAAAAAGAGCTGGGAGGATGGATTAGATGATGTAGAAAGCGATTTTGCCAATTGTTTTCTGTTATGTATTTCCTCTTGATCTGTCTCAGTATTCAAGATCCCAAATAAAAGGGCTTTCTTTATTTCCCATGGTGGTTAAAACCTAATATACTTTTCATTAAAGAAAATTCTCCTTGGTATTCATCTGTGTCTTTCATTTTTCTTTTTATGTTTGCGTGTAACTCTATCAACACACGTTCTGTCCAAAAGTGATGGCATTTTGGAACCTGAGGCAGCAATTTCCACCTGCAGCATGGTCAACAGTAGTAAAAAGCTCTTGAACAGATCACTGTCTTCCTGTAAGATTTTATCTTTCATCAGTTTCCAAAGGAAAGTGAGAGTAGGCCAGAAGTCTGAATGGGAAGTATCTTTATGGACTTGGATGCTGTGACTTCATCTGTCTGTGAAATAGCCCATTTTGAAGGACTGACAGTAAATGAGGAAATGAGAAAAATACAAAGCAAATCAGAAAACAGCACTTTTCTTTCATTCTCTTTTCAAGAAAAATGTATTTTCCCCCCACAAAAATTTGTAATGATATTAAAGATTCATTTTTACAAGAGAAGGGAAAAAGAATGATCTCAAAATTATCTTCTTTAAAATTGAAAAGTTTCCAAAAAATCGTTAAGTGATATTTAACTTTATTTTTTACAAAACATCTTTCACAAAGAGAAACCTGATGAGCAAAAAAAAAAATCCTAAACTTTTAGGAAAATAGGGAGGCTCCCCTCTTTCTGAAGGTTTACTTCAAAATAAATAAACTTACCTTCAAAATAAATAAACTTTCTGCAGTTTCTATCACATCTATTAGCATTCTGATGATGGTTGTTCATAGAAACAACACAGACACTTTAGGTTTTCATTTAAGATTAAAATAAAAGAAAGTAGTGGTGTGCACTATGAAATAGAGGGCAAAAGTCTGGGTGTGTAAATATCTGCAGTGGGAAGAGGCAGAAAGATCAGGGAGGGGTTTTGAAATGAGTTTGCTTTTATTCAATCACTTGCCCAGCGTCTTTCTCAGTGCTTCAGAAAGCTTTCAATAAAAAACAAATAAAATGCATAATAAAATATGGACTCACAACAAAAATTCAAATGACCATCCCAGTACAAGCCCATAAATAAAAGATTCAGCTAGTGAGACACCCACAAAATACATTTTCAAAAGGCTTTTAAACTGATTAAGGAAGTTGACTTCATGTATATTGATAGTGGAGAGTACGTTTTCCTACAAAGAGCAGGCAGGCAAGGAACAGTACACCAAGGGTAACCCAGACTGCAATTTTGTAAGGCTATAAAACCAGACCTCCCAACAGGTTGTTCTTAGAAGTAGACTGTCATTAAATCTTAAAGAAAGATTTAGGTATGTGTTCTTTTTCTTTCTTCCTCCTCTATCTATTTTAATTCCAGAAACTTTTACAATCCTCAGTGTAATAGCTCATCTATCAGCAAAATAAAATAGAATTTATTCTGTAAGCCATGCACGTGTGAACCTGGAATTCCTCTGACTTTGTGTCTGATGAGTAGATTTTCAGATGTCTAAAAAGGTGCATACAGTGGCTGAATCTTTGCCTGTGGCAAAGATGTTCGTGATGACCCTCACTTTGTGGATTCTCTGGTGTCTAAAAAGAGTGAGTTACTAACATAGCCCTTCCCCTCAGTGACAGTGCTAACTTGTGTTTTGTTGTTTGAGGCTTTAGGATTTTTTTCTATCCTGACGTTCAGCTGAATGATGCAATAATGTAATCAGGAAAGAGTCATAGACTAACACACACACAACTTCATCACGTCAGCTTCATTTCTTTAGAAAACCAAGCTCTCGGTTGCCATAAAAAGGACTCTAGCATTCATTTCAAACTACAATTGTGTCCCAGAATCAAAGATTTTATTCCATCTTAGCTTTAAATCTGTCTCATGTTTTAAGAAGATTGATTAGACATTTTAAAATGATTTAAAATGAAAATGTTACATTTTTAATGAAGAATAAGGATAGCATTAGAGTATTTCTTGATACTGTTATCAAAAAGTGTCACAATACCACCAAACATAATATATTCAAACCACCAGTGTAAATGTATTACTTGTATGGGCAGGGAGAGATTAGGTAAGGTGTTGGTCTCTGTATTTATCCTCCCTGTTAAATTCTTGCTCCCATCCCATCTGATCTTGCTGTGGCAACAAGTGTAGGCTCCGTACTATTAGAAATGAGATTTTTGGCTATAGCATAAGGTAGGGTTGGCTTTCTTTCCTTGGTTTTCATCGGTCCAGCATGCAGGATGGATATGGGAATGCAGTGAAGGTTACTGTCTGTAACGGATGCTACATTTCAGGAATCCCCTGAACTGAAAGTGATTGGAGTTTAGAAGAGTATTTGGCGTAATATAATCTTTGATAATTTCATTTGCCCTGAGCATCAGCTATTGAGGAGGGCTGATGAGAGGAGTTGTGGCTGGATGGGCCTATTCTCTAATCCAGTAGAGCTCCTCTTATTCCTTAAAAATATCTAATATATTTAGTATCATGAGTCTCCTGTGAGAGGAGAATGGCATCCATCCCCATAGGAAATGAGCTGAAGGGCAACCTCAGGGTGTTTCGTGCCAAACACACAAACGCAGTAGAGTTGCATGCAGTGGGTTTCTCCAGGGCTGCTGAATGCCCCAAAATAAATAGCCCAAGCCCTCTAATCCAATATGTCTACAGTAATGTGGTAGAAACACTGGTATGCTGGAGATGTGATAGCCCTTCAAAACCCCTTATCTAATCCTCATTTACTTACTGGCTGTTGCTTATTTAATGGGAGAGTGTGGTCTTCCTATTTGATGCAGCAAGGTCCAGCTCTTACCCGATTGCACTATAGCACACAACACACTTTTACCCCAAAGCACTCAGAATATGAAATAAGACAGGCACAGAGCGGAGAATTTAAGCACAGGAAGATTAAATGACTTGCCCACAAGCATCACAAGAGTCTATAGCAGAGCCATGCACTAACCCCTGCTTTCTAGCCCTACCTCTTGCTTCAGTCCATCACTTGCTTTGTTTTCATGTTTTTATCAGGCCCTTCTTTCCCTGAGGGCAGAGAAATTTCCCAAGTCACTGGATCATTTTGTCAAGGGAGATAGATAACTTTCCAGTTCCTCCTTCTCCCCACCCTCTTCCCCCCATTAGCCAATCCAATTATAGAAAATCAAATATCTTGCTAGAGACAGCCAAATTCAATTACACAGGTACTTCTGGGTAAATTTTGGCAGTGAATAGTTTGCTGGCTTTACCCAGACTTTTTAATAAAACCCTCCCAGTTAGTCAATACATCTTGTTATAAAATAAAACAAAACCCCATATATACATGCAAGGATAGATAAGCGGAGACATATTCTTCAGACACTTTCAGGGTATAGACTTTTCAGGCATCTCCCAGGACCTCTATAACATTTTGAATTTGAACTGTTAAATCATGTCCACCTCCTCATTGTTGGATGGCAGGACAGGAAGTTCTGCCTTTCAAAGCTGGGACTCGGTGTGCAAATACTAAAATTGCATCTGCTCAAAATATGTTCCCCTTTCACCTGGAAAAATATAACATTTCATGTACAAGTACATTTTAAAAATAAGATATTTCATCTGAAAGCTGCACTTTTTTATTAAAGGATGTCAGAGCAACACCTGGTGGGAGTTAGAATGACTCATACTGTCATTTACCTCTGTAGGCTGAGCTCTGTCTTTAGGTTGCATCCTTCATCTCCTCTGCTTTAAAAGGAGCAGTTCCTCACCAGACATGAAGTCCATCTGGAGATCACTACCCACAGAGGAGAAAGGAGACCTCTGGCAATTGCCTACTAGCTCATGGAGCCACTTGAGAACAGACCTTAATTGCAACATTTGGGCTCCTATGTAAAAACTCTGAGATGGAAAAACAAAATAGTATTTTCTTTAGAAGACAGATTGTTGTTTAAAAAGTTTTATGGATGGCTGGACAAGTTAAAGGATATACCACAACAGTGGAGTGAACCATAGTACCTCAAAGAATAGTATCTCATACAATTGACTGCTTTAGAGATCCCTGTACCGATAATCAAACCTACACTCACACTTCACAGATTTTCGGAAATACAAACAGGCAACATCGGCCAAACTAACAAAACTTCCACTGTCTGGCAGTTATAAAATATTTCCTAAAAAAAGTTTTGTTGTGTCTTTAAACCTTTTTGAAGCTTCAAGCAGAAAAATACTATCAGTGTCCTCTCTCCCTGAGCCCTGTGGTTGTATTCTTGACCTTACACAACTCATCCAGTAAAATGAGACACTGGGCTGGCATTTGAAATGAGGCAGAGCCGATATCTCTCCTTATTCTCTTGGACAATACTTCTTCCTCTCCTTCTCAGTAAAACCTTGTATTATTCAAATGGGGTGTAAAGACAGTGGCCCAGCCAAGAAACATGCACTTAAGATGTCTAAAATACAGAATGCTAACCATGTCCCCTGGACCCCTTCCAAGCTGGTTTAGTTACTAGACTTGTTTCATAAAGGAAATGGGTGCTAAATGTGAAAAGTGAAAATACATGGAAGGGCATTTTTCAGGCTGCTTTAATGATTACAGCCAGATAACACACAATCGGTCATCTCTGATTTCAGTGACTGAAGTCATTCTTCTCCCTTGTTTCTTCAAGGCTGGGCAGAGCTGCTGTGAGCTGTTATATAGTTTTCTCAGTCCTGCCCAAGCAAAAGCTGCAATTGAAGGGTGTTTTTTTTTAAAAAAAAATGTTGTGCCTAGTCTATGAAACCAAAATTTTGACAGTTTCAAAGGAGGAGGGAAAGGGCGAGAATGGGATTAGACTTCTGTTAGGTAGCAAGAACATCCAGATTTACAACTGTGAGGATTTGAGAAAAAAAAAGATCCCAGAGCTTCAGAGTAGATAAATGCTTTCTTGCTTCAGTGCCTAAACCAAGTTCTAATTAATGGGGTTTAGGAAGACATTGTCCTTAGGAGTATGTTATCCTCATAGCTGCCCATTGAAGGGTGCCCTGCTTGTTGCAGAGGAGATGGTATTGACCACTGTCTGAGACAGGCTATTGAACTAAGACTGACTGTTGATCTGGTCCACTATGTCTGTGCTTTATTAATCTAATCTAATCTCATCTAATCTAATCTAATCCTAATGCATTTTTCTTGTGTGTCTCAAAAACTCCCAGGTATATACATAAAATCTTTTATAATGAACTCGTCAATCCCATTTGAATTTGGCCTTCTGGTTTGAGATACCCTCCCACCTTATCAATCCAGCTATGAAATCTTCACCCTGAACAGTAATGTCATCCGTTATGGGCATGACACTCCCACTCAGGACAGCTGGCTGTCCAGTGTAGGGGTCAATTACAAACACTTCAATTTGTGAGGGAACCCTCCTACAGGGTGGGGGCCAAAAGGGGCTGGTTTGTCAAGGAAAGGTGCAGTGTGACACACAAGTGTGTTTCAGCATTAGAGAGTCAAGATGAACCATCTGTGGAGAGCTGTTTGAGGACACTGCAGACTGTAGATGAGTGATCATTCCTTGGACACAAGATATAGAGGAGAGTCTGTGACTCGTACAGCCGGGTATAAATCATGCTGTGATTCTTTTTTTTCTTCTCTCACCAGTCAAACAGACAGTGTTTTAAAGAAGACTTTGTCATATTTAATAGTGCTGTCAACCTTGCAGTTTTGCTGGCCTGTTAATAAGAAATTCCAAAATGACACTATTAACCACTCTTCTACCATTGCTAAGCAAAGCCAGTCAGAACAGAGTCTTACCCAAGGTGGGATGAAAACCTTCATGGTGCAAAAATGATAACGTAAAGTCACCCCAGGGTAACTACAAGAGATTTGGGAAGCTACTCTACCTCCTACCTAGACAGCAACAGTTACAGGGGAATGAATTTTAACCCTTGTGAGCTGCTATAGTTGTTGAGGCAAACACAGATTGAAGTCCTTCTCAAAATAAATAATTTATATTCTATATATTGCTGCTGCTTTTTTTTTTTTTTTTTTCCTCTGAG
>JAOXNO010000020.1:9249745-9262695 GCA_028565335.1 Limnodromus scolopaceus
TTGTTTTTTTTTCCTCTGAGTGCCATTACTGTGTGAAGATTCACAAAGCTGGCAGGAAATATCCTCTCAAAACAGAGCAAGAAAAGCCTTGAGGAACTTGATAGATAAAATTGTACTTATTTTTCCCCACTCTGCTGAGAGGTTTATTCTGCAATAAAAGGTATGGCAGAAGTTCAGACAGACAAGCCCAAACTAATACCAAAATGCTGCCAGAACAACTAAGTGATCTGCATAGTCAGAATCTACTTCCCATTTTGTGATAAATGACTGCCCTAACATATAGCTTAGATTTAGTATTTGCTTTTAAGAAACTATAGCAATGAGATGGTGGGTGTTTGCCCTGCGTATACAGTCAGTTTCTATTGTGCTTGCACTTTTGCCCTGTTCATCAGGCCCTCTTGCAATAGAGAAAAACAGAAAAATAAAAATTCCCTCTCTGTCCAGATGGTCCAAAAAGCAACTCACAGCTGGTTGGAGTCAAAAGGGTTGGGGCTGTTGTTTTTGCTAAACCATTCACTGTCAAACATAGATTCCTCTCTTTCAAACTCTTTTGCTTCAGTCTTTTGTTGCAGGTGATTTGATCTTACATGAAAAAAGAAAAGTGTCTGTTGAGAGATAAGGATGTTTTGGGAGTCACAAGCACCTAAACAATCCATTTCAACTTCCATGGGGTCCTCCCTGATGCCAGCTTTATTTTTTATTCATCACGGTGTTGACCTGGTTAATTGTGCATTGAAAACAGCACCGTTTGCACCATTAACATTGGGCTCATCTGTTCTATCAACAGAGGAACATAGCTCAAATGGATGTAAAATGCCTTTCAGCTGAAACTTGCCATGTGAGATCTGGTTCCAAAATAGATTGTCCTCCCCATAGTTTGAAGAATAAAGGGGTGAAAAAGAAAAGAATGTTTTCCCCTTTGTGAAAACATAGAGCAATTCACAATATCAATAATAAGTAGATGAAAGGAAAAGAGTGAAATTTTGCTAGTGTTCGGGATAATTCAACAAATGTTTGATCCAGCATTCACTGAAGTCAGCAGGATTCTTTCCATTCCCTCCCTTGTCCAATTGCAGCATCATTAGCCACATTACTTCTAACTGTTGGGCATCTACATCTAGTATTGCCCTCTCAATTGCAGCAAATAAAAATAGAAAATTAGAGAACTCAGCTTTCCACATCAGCACCTGAGGAAGGGGACTGAGTGAAATTTCCACCTCACTCACCCAATTACCTTCATGCCCAGACGCACAAGGTTTTGAGCACCTTTCCTTCAGTTCGGGAAGTATTATTTTCTGCACTGCATTTGCCAGGTGGTGATGTGAATCGTAGACTTTCATAGGCAAGATGCACGGCGTGTTGTTCCTGAAGCTGTAACCTTTGCATTTCCTGTCTTTTTGCCGCTTTACATTTACAACATTAACATTGCATTAACATAGGGATGGGGTGTTTAATATGGGTATGCGGTCGTTTGCAAATCAGTTTGCAAAGCACTTTGGGATCCTTCTGGATGAAAGGTACTATATAAATGTCAGTCATTATTACTATCATTATTATCATTATTATCATTATAAGTTCACAAGGAGACAAACAGCTGCATTAGAATAACACTGGGGGTAGATTTTTCAAAGCCACAATGGAGATTTGCACTGCATACGAGTGCCATGAATACACACTTAGTGGCAGTCCTAATGGATTACTCAGCATGGAGTGCTTTGGCCTTGGGCAGAGGAAGGGTAGTTTCAGAACCACAACTCCAGTCCTTAAACCAATGTATTTAGGTCCTGCCAGATAATTTCATCCTCCTTCTTCCCTACCATGAAGGATGATTCATATCAGGGCATGTGGAGGGGGATGCTGGGGAAAGTGATGGGAGGAAGATTTGTGGAAGCCCTGGAAGGCTGCAGCTGGACCAGGATTTGCAGCAGGTTTTGACCCTGTTGCACGGCATGCATACTCTAGGATGGCACTGGAGATTCTCACCTTCTCCATAATTCTCTGCAAATTCATCACAGGGCAAAACCTTTCCTCTGGGTAGGTGAGGAAAAGGAAATCAAGAAGGAGTGTCCCTGGCATTTTGAGAGATAGAGTATGTGTCAGAATAGACAATCATTTGTTGCCCTCTCAGAAAGAGGTTATACACATTACCACTACACATTACCAATCTTCTGTGTTAGAGCTTCCTGTCCACACCTCTGTTGTACACGGGATTACTGCCCTTCTCATGTGTATCAACAACATTGCTTGTTTGGATGAACTCTAAATCACATCCATTGCTGATCACATGCTTATTTAGGATTGAGGGCTTGGGGGATGGGGGGGAGTTGTTTGTTTTAATTTAAAAAAATATATATATTTTTTTTGCCAATGGATCATTGCACAAACAGTTAAGTTGAAACCTTTTCTGAGGGCTCTGTGGTGGAAAGATTTCTGTTGTGGAACCTTCCCCCAAGTTATGCATAGAAATATGGCCCTGGACTGTAAGTACCTCTATAGATGGCACAGTTTTTGCTTTTAATATTGCAATTTCATGCCACACTTTTTCTTTCTCTTGGCAAAGCTAAAAGCTAAGAGTTTGGCTCAAATCGGACATGACATTTTAAAACATAATTATAAAGTAATTCACTGAAACCAGAAGTTATTGTTAGGAGGTTGCATGGCTGAAATGCAACTGTATGTATGCTGTAAAGCTTACTTACCTACCTGGATATACACAGATCCAGGCCTCGTTTTATGACATAATAGTTTGTAATGATACACCAGAACTGATTTTGGTATATAAGAACCTGTTTTTGAGAACAGTAACAGAAACAGCTACTGTCCTAGCCATATGTGTTAGTATTCCGGCACCTACTTCCAAACAAAATTAACCCTCGATCTGGATTTTAAGACACCTAATTTTAGTCTAGTTTCTTAAGAAACAGGATTTATGCAATCAACCTCTTCGTGTTCCTGTCCATCTGTTCCTCCTCCTCAGGAACTGTAGAACCACTGAAATTTGACTGATCTGTGGCATATTTGGGGTCTCCAGTTAGGTCTTGGATTTTGAAGACAGTGGAGCTAAAGCAGCGTGAAATTTGGCCCTTCTGAGTGACTTGGCTTGAGTCTTAGTTTAAAGGAGAGACAGATCATGTTATATTTTATGTGCTAATGAAAAGGCAGATGCTACCAAGATCCTGCTGCTTGACTGGGCAAAATCATCCCAGACTGCATTCCCCATAGCCTACTCCAGATAAAGACAATTTGAGGCAAGTGATGCCAGTGGCATTAACTCCATTGAAGAAAATCAAGGCTAAACCAAGAGCATACACCCATTTCCTTGGTTTGCCAGGAAATTCCTCCCATTTTCACTAAATCTGGAAAGCTGTCCACATGGATACCATAAGTCAAAAGAAGGGGAAAGAACAAAGTAACTTTTAATCTTGTTATTTTTTGTGATAATCCACCTGTCCATATGCTCTTGTCTTATAAGTAGGGTGAAAGTCACTTGAGACAGAATTCTCTTTGTTTTCTTTATAGTGCTGATTACAAAGGGGTTTTGGTTTATCTCTGAAGCTCTATGTGTTCTTTTAACACAAATAATTTATTATTTTTTTAAATTCAATTAGTTAAATCAGAGGCTCAATTAACCCTCTGTCCCTTAGTTTTCTAATCGGTAAGACAGAGTTAATAAATGTCTCCCACTTATAGAACTGCTATTCAAAAATAACATTTGTACCACTACTTTGCAAAGAGAAAAGCCTTTTGTAAGTCTAAAACAGTTATTGAAGATGCATTTACAGATGTACGATGACAGACAACTGTACACGAAAATCTACCTTCAAATCCTAAATGCAACTATTTAGCAAAAGCATACTTCTTTAGTAAGCTTTCTGGATTAAGGAACCAAAAGGGATTTGGATTTAAAATAGATCAAGCCCATTCAAGGTTCCTATTGGGCATGTATTTCCAATATAATCCCACTATCATTACTGTGTTTTCATGTTCAGCTTGAAAAAACAACATTTGTTTTTCAGTCTCTTCAAGGATTCCTGGACTGGAAAGTCATTGATTACAATTCAGATATTAATTGAGGAACTGGAGGCTGTATGAGGGTGTTTTTTGCAGTGGAATTTTTTTGCTGGGGAAAAGAGGTGGCAAAGGATGTTTTTTGACAAATAGATGCCAATTTAATGCTGTTATGTACACTATTCCTACTCTCCCCTGCAGGGGCTTCCTTTTACAGTCCCACATTGCGCTAGTTTCCAGAGGCTATGCCTCTGATTGTTTCAAAGTTGACAGCATTTCAAACAGTCAGCAACCCTGTTTTAAACTAAGCTGTGGTGATTGGTTGAAAAAGACAGCCTGAAGGCGTCCTGATCCAGGAAGCCACTTACACATATGACATCTTCCCCATACCCTCTCTTCTTCAGATCCACTCAATACCAGCTTCTACCATGATAGTACCCTCGGGAAATCAAACAATTAATAATGGCTGAGAAAAATGCAAAGTTAATTGATGCTTGTTTTATTTTTCAATGAAAACCATAGTTGCCCACGATAGATCTGCAATAGCATTTCTCTTCCTGTGTCTTCTCTTTTGGCACTGAAAAGTCTTTGGGTTAGAGAAAATGATTCTCACATGTATTTGGTAAGTCTCTGGTGTAAGTTAACAGTTCTGCTGGGAAAAGAAAGAGCTCTCTCACTAACATACAATTCTTTTTTTTTTTTTTGCTTCATATCTTAAACATGCCTTGTAGAAAACTGAACTTGATTTAAAGATTTTGAGACTTAGAAAGTTGACTCACAGTTAAACTATACTGTAATTTTGGACTTACTTTGTCTAGTGTGATATTTTGTGGTGTCTTTACCTCCTAAACTAAAATGCTCTCTGACATGAGAATTTTTTCTTCCAGTAGAAGAATTTTTTCTCCAATAGGTAAATGTAGGGCAACAGACTTTTCCTAACCTTCCTTTGTAGAAACGATACATGTAGAAGCCATGTAAAATCCATTCCTAAAAAAAAAAAGGATTTTCAGTCCCCAAGCCATTTTTTTAACTCTTCTAGATCCATCAGTTTTCATTAGTATTCAGTTTGGAAACCGGGCAGTGGGAAAAAGCACTCTTTTGAAGTAACACACTCAGTAACACCATATGGATAAGTTGATTGTTCCTCATTAAGCCTTGTCTCTTGTAACCCACAATACTCTTGGTCCAAGGAATTACAGAGGGAATTTGAATTCCCTCTGAATTCTTCAGATTTGTTGCTGCTGTTGTGTTCTGAATATATAGTCTTGCTTTCTTGCTATTATAGTTGTAAGATTGCACTTGGGAAAGGGAGGAAAGGTGAATGCAGGACCTTCAGGAACAAAAGAGCATTTGAAGGAGCAGAACATGGAAACAGGATGTTCTAAGCATAAAGGGGACATAAAAAGGAATGAAACATCATTTTGGACAAGCAGAAAGGGGGAGAGAAGACAAAAATGTTGAGTCGTTGGCAAGCACTAAATCAAGGAGGGGGGCCCTGAAGTCAAGGGCAATGCCTTCCATTATATCAATACAATTAATGGCATCCTTATGTTCAGTTATTTGCATTAACAGCAAAGTTAATGCCGGCGGAGATCAATGCCGAGATTAGTGATGTCCAAATCAACATGCTTTTAAGCAAATTATTTCCACTGTCTGGGTCCCTCCTCTAGTTAGTAGCATGAATCTTTGGTGGTGTCTGCAGCTCCATCAGCAGATGCCTCTTAAGGGCTTCTGTCTCTTAAATATAGTCATCCTAACATTAGTAACACTTGCACAGTAAGCAGGAATACCAGGTCAATAGATCCACCCACTGTGTGTGTCCTGTACATCAGCAATGATGGCCAGAAGCAAAATCTTCCTTTTGCATTAGTTATTAATATAATTGTTATTATTGAGTATATTTTCATTTTCTTTTTCTGCTTTCATCTGTCACACAATCTGATCTGCTTATTTCTTCTGTCAAAATGACACTGCTGTCTCATAGCATCAAACCTAAATAAATAAATCACACAAAATCCCATAAGCGACCTGCATCATGTTGCAATAGAAGCAGTGAGGCGGTCATGGTCAGCAGTAGCTCCCCAATGCGATGACTACATACTACAGATGACAACGCACTTCCTAACAACAGGAGGCCCGGGAGCTTAAGACCTTCAGGAACAACTTTGAAAAGATACCTTCGGTGGGAAGCTGATGAGAGTAAAGCTAAATCTAGCTGTCTTAAAGTATCCCAATAACTTCTTAAGGAAAATATCCTTGACAGCAGTGACGCAAAGTGTTCTGCATCCAACCCACAGTGAAAATTATTACTTAGTGCTATGTACCTGGCTGCGTATTGATCCCCATTCAGCTAGTCCTATATATTCTTCTCTGCCTTTGGGCTCTCTTATAGAAAGTAGAAATTCTCCAGATTTGCGTCTGCCCCTACAAACATTTGGATTTGACAGACATTGACTGCCTTTGGCATTTTGATCCTGTACAATCACCAGTGATGGTGCTTTCTATGGCTCCACAGAGACCACACCCAGATTACTTGATGTAGCTACTGGCAACTCTGGGCTGGAAAAATGTTGGCAAGGGCTGATCAGAGTAATTTTGACAATATTTTTCTACTGGAAAATCATATTTGCAAAAAATGCATCATTTTTCACTAAGAAATCATCGGGGAAGTCTCTTAGATTCAGGCCTGAATTTCTTTTGAAAATTAGCGATGGGAGAGACAACTCTGGAATAACAGGCTTTCAGAAAAGTATCCAAACAATTCCCTTTCTGCTGATCAATCAGCTATTCTCTTGCATTCCTTCTCTCTTTCTTCTTTAATCATTACAATAAATCTGTGTATTTTGTGAACCAAATTTTCAGTTTACTAGCAACCCTGAAGTTAGAAAATTGGAGAGGATTCTTTAAGAAACACCTTCTTAAATACTCTTCTGTTGGAAGACATGAAAAAAAATTAATCTGAAGTGCAGATCATTGGCAAGATAGTTTTGCTGGGAATAATAGAATAAAGTTTCAGTGATATAGCAAAGATACCAAACAGATGTCCAGAGCCCTGGGCTTGCATATGAATAGAGCAGCAGTGATACCGGTATACGTTCTGATGGCTGGATTGGCAGGTGAACTGTGACGTGTAATATTCTTGGGTATCAGTTGGTATTGGCTAAGTATTTCACAAAGAAATCTCTCCTGTAGTTAAATGCTGCGGCTTTCACACCTTGAGAAACTGTATAACCTACTTGGATTCTAATTTCTCTAATTTCCAGAGACCCTGTCACCTCCCTCACAACACAGCAAACATTTCCACCCCCTACACATGTTATTTCATGATGCCAAGACACAATGTCATATAAGCAGAGTGTTTTCTTGCAACCATTTTCTTTCCTGATAGCCCCCCAGGTCCTTGCTAGACTATTAAGAAAAGCCAGAGGAAGGTGAAGAGAAAGTCTTTGGGTTCTGGTTTAATTCAGAGCACCTGCTGTCTTCCTGGGTGCCAAAATTGTATAGCCTTGTTGGGAGCCAGGATGTAATAGCCTTGTGTCTGATAAATAGCAGCACTAAACGTGCTACAGCAAAGGTTTTCTGTACTATAATAATTGTAGGTGCTGACTTGGTGCAATATATCTTTGCCAGCGTGTAGTGATAGAATAAATAGCTGGGTTTAACTATAGGATCAGGACAAGCTAATGCAGTGATTGAGGGAAAGTATCCAGCTAAGTGTAGTCTGCCTTTGATGTGCTGTCCTTCCAGCCAGTCCTACCTGTGCTGGGGGAATGAGTGATGGACTCTGGCCACATTAGCATCCAGTGCTCCTCCTGCAACCTGGTGGGGCAAGTTTGCCATCGAGGTGCATTGTCAGGGCTGTATCTGCCCCTGTGATAGCTCCTGTGCAAGGAGGAAGAGGCTGAGAGGAGGCTGAGAAACCAAACGTTCCAGGGAGCTGTTGGAAGGGAAACAAATCAAGGTGACAATCTTTACAATCTGGTCAGTCTTTGTTGGCCAGGACAAAATTAATGTGAGTCCAGCACAGCTTCTGGCAGGATTTCCCTCCCACAGAAGGGTGCCAGAATGGTTGGTCACCATGTCCTGCAGGGGCCAGGATTGAGAGGGGTCTAGTACCTAAGCAAAAGTCAACCCTTTTTTTCCTGCCCACACCTCGGATAGCTTATCTTATTCAGGTGGTTGTAGGATATTTCACACAGTCACTTTCTTCCCTACTGTATTTTTTCTGGAAAGAAAATAAATACAACCCCTGACAAAAGCTCATATTGACACTGTGCTTCAAGGGACAGCCATCAGAAAAAAATAAAGTTTTGCGAAATGATGTCAGGGAAGAGGCTCCCTTTTGGAGGGTCTGCTTGGGATATAACAGATCAAAGTTTTCCTTCTTGGGCTCTGGAGTTTTACATAACTCAATTCCTTAGGAAAGTCCTAGGTACGTTAACAGTAACTCCAGCAAGGGACCTCTGGAGCACAGGAAATCATACAAGGGGAGAATCCTTGCTTCACCTCGGCTGTTATTGCAGCTAGGCAGAGTGAAATGGGGGCTGAGGAAAGCAAATTCTTTTGCTCCCAACCACGTTGCCACCTGGGTACTGACCCAGGATGAGTGTTCCCTCCCACCACCCCAAACACCATGTTGTAGTTACTCTGTCCTGCTTTGCAGACTATTTTTCCTTCCATCTCCCTCTTCTCTATGGGTTTATCGGCTCTCGCTGCTTTTACTGAGAGTACGCTTTGCATAATTTATCTCTTTCCTCATGAGGAGATGAAGGCCTGGCTGCAGCTAATGGCAGCGAATTAGCTCACCTGCAGTCTGAGCACTGGATCTCATTTACTAAATCTGCTCTTAGTGCATGGGAATTCCTGCCAGCCTTTGAGGTACACACCTCGGAGACGTGGCTGGGTGGTCAAGAGAACACTCAGGAATGAAGAGTCTTTAGTCAGCTGACAGTTAGGTGTTTTAATTTTAAGTTGATTCCTCTGCTACTGTGAAGGCCTGCATGAGTCTGCTTCAGGTGGAGTTAAAAACAAACTACCCTCATCCTGGATGGGTAGACCTAGGGAGAAAAGGTCTGCTTGAACAGCAGATCTGGTAATCACTGTACATGTGTCCTTTTCATGCACACAAGCAGTATGTTTCAGGCAGGCCAAGGAACCAATACTTGGCTAGAAAGTTATTTGGCTTTAACGACTTCTAAATGCGTTTCTCATGCAACAAGGAAAAAGAAGCAGCCAAAAAAATCTCATTGAGAAGGGGTGGAATTTTGTAAATTTCACAGGGGAAAAAAACTAACAAAACAAACCAAACAAAAAGACCAAAAATCTCAAATACCACCAAATCCTTCCAACAGAGATTCCTCTGTAAGATATCAAAGCCTATGGATGATCTTAGGGACCTTTTAAAATGTAGGAAATGACTCCGTGTCAGACTTGGGCACTGTTGCTTTACCCAAGTCAAATTTTTCATTAATTTGACCAATAGAATGCAGGAATCACAGGAATTTGCATTGTATTTAAAATGTGGCTGTTGATTCTTGGACATGATTCTATGAATTCCATCCCTACATACTGTCTATGGGGTGAGGAATCTCGAAGGAGATATAGTTTCATGTTCAAGCTGTGGGCATCAATCCAAAGTAAATTCAGGGATATTCTGGTAGGGATTTTTATGTAAGAGCACATGTGCTGTCCTGTTGAGTTGGATTAAATACTGACAGAATAGTGTCCTGTCTAACTGTGGCAAGTGGCATGTACTCAGGGAAAAGGTATCAAAATGGAAGTGTAGCTTGCCAGTGATGGCCCTTGCTCCACAGGCAGTGGAGAGAAAGTGACATCTCAAGAAGATAGGAGCCATCTTACCCTAAGATATGTAACTTTCCCAGGCAAAAAGCATCTCATACTTTAATTGAAACCTCTTCAAAACTGTTTTCTGAGCAAAGTGCTTTACATATTCAAAGATTATTTTCATATCCTTACTCATTCTTTTCTTCTGTGCTATAAGCAGGCACAATTCTTTTGACTGTTTCTTGTGGCTTGTGTTTTCTCAGCCTCTAACCCTCCCTCCTCTGAATTCATTGATCGATACACATATTTCTTCAAGTACAGTGCCCAAATCTCTGTTCAGCTGAGACTTTTTCAGTGCAAAAGGACTGTTCTCCACTTTTTGTCTCCTCTAGCTGAGTTCTAGCCACTTGAGTTGAAGCATAGTAAACAGCATTAATGCACTGGCCTGTGCTTATAGACTGTCAGTGGCACTAGAGGATATTAAATATTTCATTGTTTGTTCTTGTTGTTTTTCTCATCATACTGTATGATTTCAGCATGTTCCATAGCCTAACAGAACTTACTTTGCGTAATAAAAACTGGTTAATGCAAGGCAGAAGACCTCTTGGATTGCTCCTGTGGTCTTTTCTGTCCTTAGATTTTTTGAATCTTTTAATGTATTTGCTTGCCTTTCTAATCCATACATATGCGTCCACATATATAAAGCATGTTAATGTACACACCTGTATGTTTACCCTTATAGCAATCATTACAGATGTTTATGTGATTGTAGTTACACAGAAATCCATGTCTGTCTGGGTATATGGAAAACATCTATAAAGATAACTCTAGGAAGCATCCAACTGTTTTCCACTGCTAGGATGAGGAGCTGGGTTTTGACAGACTGCTTCTGTCACGGGAGGTAAGGAGTAGACCTTGGGGGAGAGCCCTGAAACTCTGATCTTTCTCTTTACCTGTGATGGCTGCAGGATGAGTGTAACATCTCCCCAACGCACCCCACACCTCCCTAGATGAGAGCAGGCAAGATGAGGAGGAGCAGAGACATTCTGTCGCCTGTAGCAATGTGCTGCTCTGGGCAAGCGACCAGGCTTATGGCTAGAGCCATCCGTACATATACTTGCCATGAGGTTTTAGATATGAATTTCATCACACTGTATCAGTGAGAGTAATCCTCCAGGACAAACATATGCAGGAGAGCAGCAGTCCCAAAAGAAGCCTAAATAGCAGGAAAATGGCAAGAGCCTGCTGCATACCAGCCATATGCTGAAAGCATCTCTAGCCTGTGGTGAGATCCATGAATCCCTGGGCTTCGTTAGCTTCCATGCCCCCTGTTCATATTCATGAGTTCAGTGGCTTTCAGCATAGGTCTAGTTCTCCCTCTTCTGTTCTCCTTTCCAAGGCTAGCTAACCACAGGTGTTCTGAATTCACAGATTTCTGTTTATTCATGAGCTTGAAAGAAAATGTTGGAAAACAAAAGCTGTTTCTGGCTCTGGACGGTCTCTCTGGTTGCTCGTTTTTTTTGGATTCCCTATCACCACCTCCACCCTGCTACTATCCCCCCTCTTCCCCCCCTATTGGGAGTCAAATCTCTAAACACGGAGACAAAAAATATACTGGAAATCAGCAACTGGGCACTTTCTGAATTTCACATGCTGATGCAGTTCTGTGTTAGCCAAAAATAGCAACAAAAACAACAACAACAAAAAGGGGAAAAAAAAAGTGTTTAATGCAAATCACTTGCCACTGATTCTTTTCCAAAGCAGTAGCATTTACTCTATAGTGTAGTGCAGCTGGCTGCTGGTCCCCTGTGGAGATCTCTGACTAAGGTACCATTTAGAAACAATTTGGCTGATCCATCATATATATTTTTGGCAGATCTTTTCCTTCATTTCTTCTTTACTAAGAAATTATGACAGATGAGCTTCGGATACAGAGATCTGCTGCTGGTAATAAACTCCTAGAGGATTATTTGAAGCTTATATCACCGGTAGATGTACTATTCATCCTTTGGATGCCTGTCCCAAGCTCAGGGACCCAACCTGTGACAGTCGTATCTGTAAGCTGAGCTCCTCCCCTGGGCTTCTGTAACTTGGGTAAAATCCAGGCTCTGCTGAAATGAGTGGCAAAGCTCTGGCAACACTTTATGCCCAATGTCAAACCCTGCTCATTCACAGGATGATTCTTAAATTATCCAGATCCATATCACATGACTTGTTCTTCCATTCACCTGATCTTTGTGGTTACTTTCTCCCCATCAGGCTTCAGACACTGTATTTCTAAGTGAGGTCAATATTAGATTTCCTTACAGTCCATGCATACAAAGGGCAATTCAGTCCCTTGACAATTTGTCTCATTCTCAAGAGGTGCAAATATTCTCGTCAGATGATTGCAGAGGGAACCTGGAAAAAACCCAAACAAAGAAAAAAACAAAAACAAAAAACCAACTTAAATGCCTGGCCCTATGAAAACTTAGATTAAATTCAAATCCTTAGGGAAACACAAGGCTGTGTCCAACACTCTCCATTTCCTCTCCAGCTACCCATTGCTGTACTGTCTCTATATGTACCTTTGGGGCACTAAGGTGGAAAAACCGCTTATCTGAAGGAACATGTATTGCTGATTTAGGAGCTGGATGCTTTTCCTATTTGAGGAAATTTTCTTGTTCTGATTTCATTTTCAGGCTTGTGGATTTGCTGTGAGTCTCAGCAGCAATCTGATTTATTTTTTTAGGCTCTTGATCATGCTTACAAGTGTTTTGGTGCCACTCTGGTTCACAGCTCATACATGGGGAAATGTTGTTCTACCTTAAGTAGTTTAGCATGGTTTTAAGAGGGAAGAAGAGTTTTGCAGAGCTGAGTTTCAGGAAATCCAGCTCCAATTCCTGTCTTTTCCATAGACAAGATACCTGTTATGACCTTCAGGAAGTCACTTATAATCTCATTGCTAGAGTTCCTGTAACTTTCCATCCTTTCCTATCCATCATCTCTGTTTACACTGTAAAGTCTTTAGGCAGCTTAAGCTTCCTGGTAGCACTAAAATACAGATAATAAATTATAATCAGGTCATCTATGTTCTCCAATATTGCATTTAAACAAAAAAAATTCTACGGGTTTTCAGCAGCTTTTCAACCACTATTATCTTAGCTACTTCAGGCTTA